>JAAGAY010145580.1:0-33827 GCA_011801015.1 Ardeotis arabs | reverse complement strand
CCCCCCCCCCCCCCCCCCCCCGCGCCGCGCGCCCTCAGGGGCCGTGGCCGTTCCCGCTTCGCCGCCCCCGCAGGGCTCGCGCCCCTCACCTCCGCGCGCGCCTCTCCGCACGCGCTGCCTCTTTTCCCGCCCAGCGCCCCGGCTCCCTCCCTGCCCGCGGGCGCTTTTCCGCCAGCCCCGACGAGGCCCTGGGGTGAGGGAAGAGGAGCACGGCCCGGGCTGCCCCGCCGTTCGGAGTGCCAGGTGGGGCGGCGAGGAGGGGTGGGTGTGTGTGGGGGTGTCAGTCAGGGGAAAAAGAAGCACGTGTGGGGTATAATCCCCCTCAGGCTGCGGGGGATAAAGTCCTGACCTGGTAAAACTTCTGTGCTTCCCACTTGGGGTGTCAGGAGGCCGGCCGTGGTATTGCGCGGAGGAATGCGCCTCATCCTGCTTCAGCGGGCATAAACCAGGGATAAATTCTGTGTTTAGACTGCTTAGACACCTCCTGTGGAGAAGTTGTTCCAAAAGAGTCAAAAGTCTCTTTAATGGTTTTGAGTTTTAGCCTTTCTTGTTCCTAATTCAAAGGCTTTTCCACGAACATGAGGGCAGCCTATGCACAGGTATTTATTTATTTATTTATTTTGGGGCCCTATCTCCACGCCAGGTGATAGTAGTTCAGATGTTTGCAGTGCATGCATAAACTTTCTTGAAAACAAACTCATAGTTCTGTTTTACTTCTTTTTTTTTATATTAATAATTTCCTTCTGGCGGCTGTCCCTGATCATGCTTTTTAATCAGGTCCCTACATTTTCAGTTGATTCTCCACAGAAAATGCAGGGAATGAGAGATAACTTTATTCCAACAGGTTCCAGGATAATATTTTTATGAAGATGTATCAAGAAAATGATACAATTTTTTTCAACTTTGTTGTTAACAAAACGATCTTGAGATGTGTGCTTTGAAAAGAAAAAAAGAGTACATTTGTTGCACGTGTTAACACAAGTTCTAAATGATTTTTTGTCATTTTTTTAAACTTTCAAATTCTTATTTCTCACCAGAGCAGTTTCATTAAATTATGGGTTGAAAATCAGAGTATAGACCAGACATGATTTGCAGGACTTGAGATATATTATTATGCAAATTTTAAGGTTATCTTTTCTCATTGGCCTGTATGTTATCTGTAGCTGGATAGTCTTGTAATTAAATTAGTCATAGATCCTTTTATTATTAAAAAAAAACAATTTCTGGAGATAAAGTCAGCCACCTGTATTCCATACCAATGCTATGTGTTACTCCAAATAAACACTTCCAAAGATGGCATACATTTCTTACTCACTAGGAAGGCTTTATCTTTCCAGTAAGGAACCTTGACACAGCTGAGATTTATCTTATTGTTACAAAAAAAAGTCTCAAAAATACTCAAAAGTAAATGATTTGGATTTTTCTTATGAGACTTCAGATGGATGAAATTTTGTCCTCATGTATGCATGCGAAATACCTATAAATCTGAAGGGAGAATTTATCATTACAAGATATTTTTAAGGAATGGTTTCTTTATGGTCATAATTACTAGAATGACAAATTAGCTAGTGATTCTTCCATTAATCTTACAAAGCTATTCTCAAGCCTAAGTTATTCCCATATATATTCTAATCAAGGCTCATCATAATAATTTTGTAGATACTGTTTCTACCATTATTACATGGGTTTGTTTTACTACTCTAGGAAGGTTGTTATTATTGATTTTATTAATATATAGCAATTCCATCTTAAACATCTTAAACCAATTGTCCTAGGTACTAAATATACGCATAAAAAGATGCTCTTCACGTGAGCGCTTTGCATGCCGTCACCGAATATAGAAGTCATATAAAGGATGGTTGGAAATAGAACAATCCATAGGCAAACAACTGGCCTCTGGAACAGTGAAAATGTAAATAACTTGTTCAGCTATACAAGAAGACTTGACAGAACCCAAAAGCATATGCAGGTAAGTGGTATCTCAGTCCACTGCTGTAATAAACACTGCTGTTAAATATAAAAAACTGTGCTCTAAGTGTCAAAATATGTTTGTCTGTGAAGTCTTTTATTTCACAAGCAAAATGACTACTGCAAAGGCAATTGCTTACCTTTTTTAAAAATAGGTATTATTTCCCCTGGCTCATTACAGTTTTTATTACTTATTTGTATAGATTAAAAATACCACAAATTCTGCATGCATGCATCATCAGTATCATCTGTGTCGTGGATGTGATTAGGGCAGGATTCAAATAGACCAGCAACATGTCATCAATTCAGGGGTGTTCTGTATTTTTACTTGCTGCTATCTTGGTACGTGACCTTGGGCAATTTGTTGAACTTTCACTTTTGTCAATCATTCTTTCCTCAGTGAGATCTGGGATAGTCGTACCTGAAGAAGTGCACTTTATTAGTAATAATGTTTTGTGAATTTATGTATGCGTAAAAAGTTAACTAGTAAACAACATCTTTGAACATAGACATCCAATCATTATCCACCATAACAGTGTTTTCTCCTGCTTCATTCTAAGCAGCATATACTTGGCAGCCTATAGTGCTTAAAAAGGGATTTAAAAACTGGGCAGTATTTTTTGTCAAATATCATAGCAAACATCTTTAAATCATCAAAGGTCCTGTGTGAAAGTCTTTCAGAGCATAAGCCTATTTTTCTGATTGGTCAAGCAGTGTGTTAATAGTGTGTGCAGAGGTAAAGCTGCAAGCAATTATAGTTTAGGAGACCAAAGACAGGGAGAATGAACAGTTTTCCACAGAGTTCATGATAAAGAGCACTGTATCCCTGAAAAGCTTTATGTTTTCTTCATGAAAAAAAAGATTGCAGTGCCTAATTGTAAGAGTTCAATGAGACTAGGGTCTGGTACCTCCAAGAATACTATTAAAAAACAATTTTGGTGTGGTTTCCATGTGCAGCAGGTGGTCATCACTGAAATAAGCTCTGAAAACATCTCTTGCCATTCCCACACTATGTGTTTGCACTAAGAATTTTGGTTTTAGTGGGTGCTTTCAAGTCGCTTCCAACAAGAGATTGTGTGTGCATGTTACATGTAGTTAACCTATAACTTTCTTCCCACATCTTTTCTTTATGCAAAGTTGAGTGAAATGTGATCTATCAGGCTGATGCTTTCAGTGGAGTTAAAAATATTGATATGCATTAGCTGCAATAATAAATTTTTTTAAATCCCTCATGTCTTAGAAGATCCATTAACCTTAATCAATCCAACAGATATGATTGTGCTTGCCAACTGCCCTTTTCCAAATAAAGATGTATCAAGTTACATTAACAGCATCAGTAATTAAATACTAGCGTGAACGCAAAAACAAACCCTAAGATCCAGACAGTGCAAACTGGGGCCACTGATGTAGTTCCAGATCTTGCAGCCTTGCAGCAGGCAGTTCTCTGAAGTGAACCAGTCAAAACCATGAGAGTGGAACTCAGTATGTGAATGCAAAGACAGAGTTTGAATTTTAAATCCCCCCCCCCCTTTTTTTTTTCCACGTGAAATATATTAAGTTCCCAGTGGAAAAAAAACCCAAACCTCTCAGGATTGAATGAACTAATCAGAAACATACTTTAGAGCCTTAGTCATAAAGAAGTTGCTTTTTTTTGTAAAGACAAAGCAGATTTGTGGGAATGTTGCCACTTTTTATAAACTGTTGAAAACTGGGGGTTGTTTTAGTTTGGTTATGTGCCAGTCATGACTCAGGAACCGTTATGAAAATGAATGTGCTATTTTAAATGTTGCAAGACCTAGCCTAGATTTAGATAGTGTAGCACGTTTACCTAAACAAGCAAATTAATCTCGGAAGCTGTAGAACTGAAACAGTTGGAATGTCACTTAGCTGCTGACACTACTGAAAAAAACAAAAACATGGATGAACAGTGCTAACCACTGAAAATGCCAGCAGATGGCAGGTGAAATGTTATGTTCCTACCTCACAGGTCCATGTCTTCTCCTGGCAAACAACTGTATCTGTTAGGGGGAGGGGTAAAAAAGAAAAACAGCAATAGCAACAAAAGGTACAAGTACATAAGGAAACAACTGTCTAAACTTCAGAGGATAAGACAGTTGTCTATTTGACTCCAAGATTAGTATTTCTGTGTAAAGACAGCTGTCAAAACTGTGGGTTTTTGCATGTTCTTTAATAACTGTGGTAATTGTTGACTGCAATCTCATGTTTCCTGTTCTCTTTCTCAGAACACATTAGGGGAAATGGATTGTAACTCCAGTGCTAACAGGGAAGTGTTCAGCAATAACAATCTGTAGCTTCTAAAGCACTTTTCTGTTTCAAAGGGCTTTGCAAACTTTGATTAATTAATCTGTTCTGTGTTCAGTTCTGGGGAAGTATGCAATCCTTCCACTGAACAGTGGAGCTTTGTTATGGCTTTTAAAGCCTGAACTGTGCTGTGGGGTTGGGTGAGTGAGCACATGCAGAGGAGCAATACTGGAGTGATAGCTGCTGAAGTAATGCTATATGGGTAGCTACAACGAACATGTTTAACAGTGACTGTAAATCTTTTATTTTCTTGGGGTGCCAGATGATACACAGAGGTAAAAAAAAGCCTTATTATCTCTTTCCACAAGTTAGATTTCCTCTTTGATGTGTTACACGTAAAGGCAGGTTACTGTGCTGACATGAGGATCACAGTCATCAAGTTCCTTCTGCTGCCCACAGATACACATTACTTCTCTTTTCTGACTTTCCACATGTACAAAAGCAAAACTTGTTGTATTGGTTTCTACATTTAACCTAAAATGGATTTAATTTTAGTCACAATCCCTTTGTAACATGGAGTTTCCCTTTTCAGTCCAGATCATCAAGACACACCTGTCTGGATGTGTTCTCTTACACTATCTGCCTTCACTTTGCATAAGAATGGGACACTCCAGCTGTGTACCTTCTACAGTTTCTGTCTAAGAACACCCATCCTGCCTTTGTGAGCTGGTAGCCTGAGTGATCTGAATGACATGTATCCAAAAGTTACCCTTTTAAAAGCTGGTTTACAACTTCAGCTGCTGGCAACTAAACCAAATTTCTTAATTTGAAATGCGTAACTCATTATGTACTTCAAGTATACATAGTTATAATGGAGCCCTGCCAATGATACTGTCTGAGCAATTGCATACGTTGCATGTCTGCTTTGATACAGTACTGAATCTGGCACTAGACATTACAGAGCAGATTTTTTCAAGGTTTGGGTGGAAGACAGAGCCTGAGATACCTTAGCTAGACTATAGAAGATTTTTTTTTCTTTTTCCTGTCTCCAGTATGTTGAGGAAAAGCATCTTAAGGAGGAGGAATACATGAAGTCATTTCAATGGGGAAAAAGAGACAGAGGGAGAAAGAACTTTATATAATTTAGAAATCTCTGCCAAATTGCTTCCTGTAGAAGCTTCTGCAGACACACTTTGTAAGCAAAGATTCCTTGGACTCTAGCAGAGGACTGAACATTTTTTAAAAGATGTACAGCTTTACACTGCAGGACAGGGTTCACATTATTTACTGAGAAATTGCTGGCTGCCTGCCAAGCTGAAAAACACTCCCTTGCTAGCATTTCAGCTGAAGAAAAAACGAGGTAAAATAAATACGTCAATATTACTCTATTACATTGTTTAGACTCTACCCTTCACATGGAAAAATGAAATTTATTACAACAATAAATGACCCCCTAAAGATCTGGAAATTGCCAGGGCTTGCTTTGTAATTTCACCAAAGTCAGAAAGTTGTGATTGTACCAATAGATCATGCCTGTGCGTACATATGCAATGTGTATAGAGGAGTGACATGCTTTAATTATATTTTTAATGGGAAAGATCAAATAATGCCATGAAATATGCTGCGGGTCTCATGATTGATGATTTCATTTTGAACAAGGCAAATTAAAAATGAGGCTGAGAGCACAGAGAATCTGTGAAATTACTGAAGCATGTAGAGATACTTATATTTGGTATGGGTTGAATGTGCATGTGGCATCTTTTCTGGTTACAAGTTCATGAATCTTTCCTGTTATTTGTGTATTTCTAAAGTAATACCAATCAACAAAACTGCAATTTCTGCATTCTTAAAAAATGCTTGAGGAATTTAATATGGTTGTCATAGAATCGTAGAATGGTTTGGGTTGGAAGGGACCTTAAATGTCATCCAGTTCCAACTCCCCTGCTGTGGCCATGGACATCTTCAACTGGCTCAGGTTGTTCAAAGCCCCCACCCAGCCTGGCCTTGAACACTTCCAGGGATGGGGCATCCACAACTTCTCTGGGCAACCTGTGCCAGTGCCTCACCATCCTCATTTCTTCCTTATAGCTCATCTACATCTATCCTCTTTCATTTGAAAGCCATTACCCTTTGTCCTATCACTACGTGCCCTTGTCAAAAGTCCTTCTCTAGCTTTCTTATAAGCCCCCTTTAGGTACTGGAAGGTCGCTATAAAGTCTCTGCAGAGCCTTCTTTTCTCTAGGCTGAACAACCCCAGCTCTCTCAGTCTGTCCTCATAGGAGAGGTGCTCCAGCCCTCTGATGATTTTCGTGGTCTCCTCTGGACCCGCTCCAACTGGTCCACATCCTTCTTATGTTGGGGGCTCCAGAGCTGAACACAGTACTCCAGATGGGATCTGACCAGGGCAGAGTAGAGGGGCAGAATCACCTCCCTCGACCTGGTGGCCATGCGTCTTGTGATGTAGGCCAGGATACAGTTTGTTTTCTGGGCTGCGAGTATGTACCAGCTCATATTGAGCTTCTCATCAACCAGCACTCCCAAGTCCTTCTCCTCAGGGCTGCTCTCAATCCGTTCTCCACTCAGTCTGTATTTGTGTCTGAGATTGCCCTGAACCATGTGCAGAACCTTACACCTGGTATTGTTGAACTTCAGTAGGTTCACATGGGTCCACCTCTCCAGCCTGTCAAGGTCCCTCTGGATGGCTTCCCTTCCCTCCAGCGTGTTAACTGCACCACACAGGTCGGTGTTGTCGGTGAACTTGCTGAGGGTGCACTCTATCCCACTGTCCATGTCGCCGACAAAGATGTTAAACAGCATCAGTCCCAATACGGACCCCTGAGGAACGCCACTTGTCACTGATCTCCACTTGAAAATTGAGCCATTGACTGCAACTCTCTGAGTGTGACCGTCCAGCCAATTCCTTATCCACCGTGTGGTCCATCCATCAAATCCACATCTGTCCAATTTAGAGACAGGGATGTTGTGCGGGACAGCGTCAGATGCTTTGCACAAGTCCAGATAGATGATGTCAGTTGCTTATC
This sequence comes from Ardeotis arabs, assembly GCA_011801015.1. Classification (NCBI taxonomy): domain Eukaryota; kingdom Metazoa; phylum Chordata; class Aves; order Otidiformes; family Otididae; genus Ardeotis; species Ardeotis arabs. The sequence continues at coordinate 26,556 of JAAGAY010145580.1, read as the reverse complement.
ACTGGGAGTTTTTTCTTCTGATGTCTGGAAGTTGTATTTCACGTATATAATGCTACTGCAGGTACACTGGTATATTAACCAGTGGATCTCTAATTTGCAGATGAAAAACAGAAATGTATGTATTCTTTAAGACTTTAAGTCAGCTCTGAGTTTCACTCTTCACCAGCAGCAAGTACTTGCCTACTGCTATCTTCAGTCACACAGGTTAATTCACAAGCTGTGTTTAAACATTTTCTTCATGCTTCCTATTAGAGATCTAAGATAAAATAAACAGTATAGCTATAGGCTAGACCACACAAGCGTGGATTAATAGATATGAAGAAAAGCAGGAACTCTTGTGACAGCTTAACTTGATTTTCTGGCATCTAGATTCTCGGGTTATACAGCAGATCTTTCAAGCTTCACTGGTTACCATGGTCTCTACTATGATAACCATTCAATACCACAGATACAGATATGCAGTACCTTACTTACATATGCCGTGTGTGTTTCTAGGTATTGAGCCTTAAAATGAAACACTCCCTTGACCTTTGGGGCATGCAGTTCAAACCAGTCACACCTGGATTTAGCTGCAGCCTTTACTACTTAAAACTCTCTAACAGAACTGCCATCTTTCTTTTTTGAATTGGTATTTGGACTCAAACGAGACCTGCATATGTGAGGTACATCTCAAATATATATGAAGCCATACTGGGAATCTGCAGGGTCTCAAGGGGAGATGACTTGAAGGTATCTGCTTATGCTAGGGAGCAGAGAATATATGCAAAAGCAAATTTATTTTGGATTTTACTCTTCTCACATATGTGCACTGAATGTGCACTTGTATATAACGTCTTTATGTTATAAATCTGTGTATAGGTAACAGTTTTCCTGAGACACTATGTGTCTGTATAAGCATGTCTTATTGAAGGATGGGTGTTGGGCCGAAGTCACACAGCTTTAGATATAAGGTGGTTTGCCAAGCGTAAAACAGGTGTTTGGCACCAATGAGACATCACAATAATATGTCCTTTTTTGCACATACCCTTTCTTTAGGTAGAAAGCAACTGTACAGTCCCACGCTGTGCTCTTCTTGCTGCTTGTCAAGTTGATATAAAGCATCAGAAATAATAAACTATTTGAATAGTTTTCTTGTTATATAAAGAAATTCTGATTAAAGAAATTTCTGCTCCCTTGACAGTGACATCACACGCTGCAACCCCTAATTGTATGAATCCTCAGGTTTTGCCTTTTAATTTTGTATTGGCAGAGTAGAGAAATCTGAACGTGTATGTGAAGGGGGAAGGGACAGAGCTGTGCAGCTTCTAGGAAGCAGGAGCAGCAAATAAGAAACCCACCTAGAGGTTTTCATTATATGGTTCTTATGAAAGAAACTACATTGTGGTATAAATGCCCAGGCCATTGTTTGGTTTTTAACCCTTTCCTCACTCAGATGAAATCCTACCAAAGTAGATTGTAGTTTCTCAGAGTGAAAAAACATGCTTTTTTTTTTTTTTTTTTTTTTTTTTGCAAGAGGATCAAAGTTTTGTCTGGAAAATCCATTGGAGCAGATGTCTTTTTTATTAGATAGATTTTACTAGTTAGGATGCTTTTTCAATATATAGTGTCATACAGTATGCCACATAGTGTTCTTACATCATCAAAAGTTATATAGCAAAAGTTAGTTTAATATGCCTGGCACAGCAGCTGTAAGAATCATGATCTTTACAGGCAGAAGGTAATCTTAAATATTTATAATTATTTGTAATAATATTTATTTCTATGCTGTGATAGTATAACTAAGAATAACTGCAGAAAATATAAAATTGTGGCATGCTGTTTGCGACCTATATCTGTATGGGAACTGAGCTCTCCCAAGAAAAGAGTCTTCAAATCCACACATTCAAGTTTGGCACTAAAATACGTAAATCATGGTGTTCTGGCTACTGAATCATAGAAGACAATGAGCAAATGCAGTGCAAAGGGATTGCAAATAGTAACATTATCTAAAGCAGTAAGAATTTAGAAAGAAAATTCAAATTAATTCCTGCCATTGGGTGAGTGGATTAATTTATGGGTTTGATTTTTCTGAGTTATGACATGTTTGTGGTGCTTTCTTGAAATTTTTTTTAGCATAAACTATATATTATAATAATTCCTAAATGAAACATTTTCATTTCTGACAGATGATTTTGCAGACAATTGCATGTAGGAAGACATCATTAAAAATAAAAATCCCAATCCATTTTGTATTTTATTCCTGCTGAGTGCTAGTTATTATTTGAACTTTCATCCCACTGCCTGAGCACACTGGTTATATGTTTATTTAACCTATTTCTTAGCACAATGCATGAGAGAACTGAATATGAAGGAGAATTGCTTATAAATTATCTTAAATTCTTTTTAGTTGCATCTGTTGTGTTTCTCACTTTGTGATTGCAACAGGCAAAAGTTACTGTGGACAAAAAAGAATAGGCACATATAAATAAACCACCTATTCTATATTTCCTTCTGTTTGATTTTAAAACTCAAAAATCAGCTCTCCATTTTTATCAACTGCTGTTACAGTGAGGCTGCAGTAGAGGTTTCTAAGAATGGTGGTCAGCTGACCTAGTTGTAAAACTGGAAAATATGGATTATATCTGGTTGCATACGCATTTTTAGATTACTCTCTTTTATTATTTGAAGAATGAGTCTAAAAGCCAGTCCTTCTGGTTTTTGTGCAGCACATGGTATGCCCTTTTAATGTTGAGTAATACAGAGTAGTACATTTGAAGCATAATCTAAAAGTTTTGACAGATGACATTTCGGATTTTCTGGAAAAGAGCAACACAGGTAGCAGTACTGACTGTTTGTTGGTTTTAAATCCACTTCACTCTAGAGTTCATATGTCTTATCTTCCAGTTACTCTGTTCTTTGCAGCTTTATGATTGATGTATTTATCTGAATATAGTCTTTTGATAGTAACAAAAGGCTTCATATAACTAACTGCCAGAAATCTCTCAGGGTCTTTTCCTCAGTTTTGCCATGACATTTAAGACTTGGTCAATCCAAGGCAAGCTCTATTTGTTTAATTTCCATCTTGTTTATTCCTTATAATAAAGTCACATTCTTTATATATCAGATCAAGTTAGAGGAGAAATCCCAGGTGTACTAAAGACAACCGGGATCTTCTGCTGGAGAACTTGTGTATGTTCTGTTTTAGAAAAATAAAATTTTGTGGAGGGTTTTCGTTTCTTTCTCTTGCTTCCCCAAATTTTTGTTTATCTCCAGTATGCAATAGGATCCTTTTGTTGTTCACAAATTTATGCTGCTGTATAAACAGTAAACACAATTTATAGGCTAGCACCATAATCAGAGAAATGGGAGAACAAAAGAAGAGCAAAATATGAATAAGTGGGACAAAAAAAAAATTAGAAAGTCTGTTAGAATCTTTAAACCTACTTATTCCTTTCCTACCATTAGCTACATTTATGCAAGGTTACTGAAAACTGTGAATGAACAGCTAAGTGATAACATTTCTGCTTACGTTTAATTGGTGGTGGAAAACTAAGCTTCAGAGAAACTGCTGAATCTTTTACCAGCCTGTTTTTTTGGCAAGGATCTTCTATATGTCTTAACTGCCAGAAAATTGACTTTAGTAGAAAAAAAAAAAAAAAAAGCCGTATCCTGGACTATGTACTGGCTCCTTTGCACTAAAAGGATCTATAAAGCTTTCCTGAGTTGGCAGCTGAGATTCTCCTGCAAAAGGGAATCCCTGGCTGAGGTAGAGTTGGCTTACAGCCACTTCGACTTCCGTCTGTGCCAGCTGGTATTAAGAAAGAGATCTGGAATGTTGTCCTTCAAAACTGAACCTCCCGTAGAAGCACAGAGACTTGCGCTATTTTTTTATTCATAGGTCTGAATTTTCATGGCTCATCTTCACCCTGTGCGTATGTCGTAAGCATGTGTTTGTATGCTGTGCATGTAAAAGGACTCTTTCAGCAGAGTTGTGATTTTGCAGCATTTCATAGGTTAAATTTCTTTAGAGTATTTATCTTTTCTTTTTATGAAGAGTTGTTTTTCCCTTTATATGAATGACTATTACTATGAAGAAACTGGGTACATTTCCTTTGGGAAAACTCATAGTGATTCCAGGTAGAAACTTGTTTACTTATTTTCTGAGCCCTAACCATCTTAATATTTTATTCAAAATAACTGTAGTCTATTACATAATGTTGATTCAGACACAATAAAAACTTGGTTTGGTTTGGTTTTTTTCAAGTAGGGATTTCATGACAAATTCTAATTCCTTTATTTTAAACCCATAACATGGTATCTGAGCCCACAAGGATACAAAATAATAATCTTAATATCTTTAGGTTAGGTATATGACCCAGAAGCACATGAAAACCAGAGAGTTTTATTTGAAAAATGTAAGTACCAAAGCTTTCACTTATATTATTAATATCTTATATAAGGAGCTGAAAGCACTTTAGAATTTGTGAGTTTACTACGATACATGTAAAGGGAGTCATCATTACAACAGGTAACGTGTAAAAGATTGCAACCAGTTACATAATAGTATGTAATTTATCCTTTTTAATGGCTTCCTGTTTCGACATAGATAACTTAATTGTTTGTTTTATTGCATGACGTTTAGTTTTGTTTTAAAACTTCTTTGATATTTTGAACCTGACGAACAGTGAGCACTTTTATTTCACCAGCAGCAGTCAACTTGAGTATGTGCAGGCAAAGTGTTACATGGCTGTTAAGTTACTGCAGGTAACAAGTTCGAGAATTTCAAGTGTTTATGTGTGTGTGTTCATCATTGAGATTCAGAAGACATTTTGGAGGTGGCATTTTGAAGTACCAGATGTTGTGAAAGATGTCTCCTTTGCAAGAGTAAACCTGTGTCCCTTCAGCAAGGAGATAGCAGTGGAGACAATTCACAACTTTAGATGACCCCCAAATAAGAGCTCTCTAAACCAGTTTTCTAAACTATATCTGTTTACTAGACTAATACATTCCTCAAAAAACCACATATTTTAAAATAGCCTCCAGGTTTCACTCACCATCCTGGTGTCATATCAACAGCCACTTTACCTCCATGGGACTCTTCAGTAGTGACTTTGCATCAGTGTATTAGAACCACACTAAGAATTTTCCTGACTGTACAGCATTGGCACTAGAGCTAAGTTTGGTCAGTGCAGGTGTGGTAGAGATAAATTTCAGTTCAAATAATTTAACTTGGAATTACCAGCTTTTTCTTTCAGAGTTGAGCCTGTGACATTACTGTACTCTCTCCTAGCTTGTAGGTTAGTGGTTTACCACTAATCTTTCTGTATCCCAGCTGAGCTGTTTAATTACACTTCTTGCTCCCTGTGGCCAGTCAGGCCAAACTGCTGAGAATGGACTCTCTTATTAGTGTCTTATGTTCTATAAATATCTTATGATGCTATTATATTGTAACATGGGTGAAGTAATTTGTTTTGTAGAGGTATCTACTGTGACAGGTTGAAAGGTTGTGGCCTATTATACCATGAGATGTTTCAGCCAGATCCTCAGCTCCTGAATGTTGATGTAGTTCCATTTATACCTTTTCCCGATCTATGTTGTATTTTTTTTTTTCTATTCTACCTTAAATTCAGACACTGGTAGTGTTATTGCTTATGAGTTGGGCTTTGATGTATTCTGGTAACAGAGGTGAAAAATTTCTTCACTTCTTAAGGATCCCTGAGGCATTTTATCTTTAATGACGTGTTAAGTGAAACCCAGAGTGCCAAGGACCAGATCTGGGTGTTGTGGAAGATAAACATCTTTTGGAGGTATCAGTCTTGAATAATTTTGTAGCAGAGCTGCAGGGCAGGAAAAAGGAGTGCTCCTGTATAGAAATATTAATTTTAAAAAGCAAGAAATTTGGACTTCTAGTTTATAGTGTTTTAAACCTTTATAGTTATTTCCAAGTACAGGAAGAAACATATTCTGCCATTAACTAGGACAACACTTTATGTGGAGAAGTCCTTGTAACCCTAGCTAAAGATAATAAGGCCCATTTTCAGCTACTTAATGGAAGGCTTCTTAGCGTTCACTACAGGTATGTTTGTAGCTTACGTTTGCTGGTTTTTGTTCTAGTCCAAATTTTAAAAATCGTTACATGTTAATTGTGGGCATAGATAAACTTCTTCTAATTAACCAGTCAAAACCTGTAGAAACCTGCAGGAAAAAAAAGGAGGCAATGGTAAGTTTTTTTTCTTTGTACTGCATTCTGTCTTTCACAGAAAGACACGACCTACTCTTTAATATCTCCTGCCAGTCTTTTGAATTAAAGATGTCTTTGTAGTTTTAAGGTGATTTAAAATGTCCCAATCCATTAAAACATTTATCATTAACATTCCAGCCAAATAGTCCTCTTTGTGATTCAAATAGTTTAAAACGTTGTGGAATGGACCCAGAAGGGTCCATGTACTTCACTGTACATTTCATCTTTGTCAAGTTTTTATATTCTGTATATTATTCTTTGCAATTACGCAGCCAGAAGCCTGTTATATTCCCTTTGCAGAGCTGTTTGATTGAGCAGAAATGAGAATGAAAGGAGGAGATTGAATTTTTGGATTAATACTAGCTATAGATCATCAGTATTGGGTTAAAAAAATCCCAATATGTGGGTCAGGAGATTGGGAATGAGATATGGAATTGTTCATATGAGGTTGTAGGATCAAATCGGTTTGACCCAAGTTGGTTGCTTGCAATGATTGTTACTATTTGGTAATCTTTGGGAAACAAGCTAATGAGAAAATGACTATGTAATAAGGAGCTGAACCAAGCTATCTCTGGACTTCTTATGTTCTATTTCAAAGAAAAAAAAAAAATGTCTGTCAGGGGGAGCTCACTGAACCCCAGTGGTCACAATGGCCAAAATGTTGTTTAGCAGACACCATATATGCTAGTAAGATTTTGAATATGCAATATGAACCCATTTCCAAAATAGTACATGTTTAAGTAGAATCATAAATTCAATTTTTAAAAATATGTAATTATTGTATGTATTTGGTAAGCTTGATGCAGAAGAGTGCGTGAATATTTATTTCCTGATCAAATGCAAGTTTTTATTGAGCAAATATGTATTTACATTTGTAATTACTTTGATGTGTTTGTTCCAGACAAGTCCAAGATTTAGATTTAGATCTCCAAGTATTTAGATTTATAATATTTGTTTGTAAATTATCCACCAACTTCATAATAGGAATGATATAAAGCACAAGTGAAATCTTGTGTGTACGGCATGTGTGTACATCCTGTTGCAAAATGTCTGTGTAAGTTTAAAAAGCAGCTAATGCAGTGCAAGAGCTACAAGAGGAGTGGGTGACATCATTGTGCTGGAAAAGATTTTGAGAAATGAGACTTTACACCTTTGCGTGAAAACATCAAAGGATAGAGAAAATAATGAATGCTGAACAGGTTTCAGGTTTATTTGATTATATTTGGGGCTTTTTCAAATGTCTTTAAAATGTGCTGAGTTTTGCTGTTTTGCTAGCAGTTCAAGACCAAATAACCATGGGTTACTTGTAGGCTTTGTTGTTGCCATTCTACTGACTTAGTGCAGAGGCATTTTTCAATCTAAGGTTTGAAATTAACTTCCAAATGAAAAAAAAAAAGACAGTTTAATTCAGGGAAAAGGAGCCTGTAAGCACATTTTCTAACATAAAAGGAATGTTAGGATCTGAATCATATTGGGAAGATGGTTAAATATCTAGAAAGAATTGGCCAGATATGATGTTATGCAGCTTGAAACTTCTGGAATGTATTTCAAATAATCAATTTTCTGTAGCGTTATTTTTTGAGAGGTTTTTAATGTCAGCTGATTTACTTCAGTTTATAACATTAAATTACAATTTAACACTTTACTAACATGAGCAGAAATATTATGACTAAAATTATGTTTTATAACATAAAAGGTTTAAGCAGTATTGCAAAGAAACATGAATTATTATTCTCGATCTGTTGTGTACTCCTCATTCCTTTCACTAGTCTTTAAATCAAATCCCTCAGGCCTAACCTCTTTATCTCGCATCCCCCCTAAATCATAACAGTATGTTCCAGCAATCATCCAAATGTGTGCAGGACTCAGAAAAGAAACTGTAACTTTTTGGATCATTACCATAAGATAATGTCAGACTTTACGAAGAAGATTCTTCATTATTTTGAAAACAAAACAAACCTGAGAACTTCATGATTGGATCTTCGACTTTTGCCCAAACGCCTGAGTAAGTTACCACGTATTCAAAGCATATTGTTAATTTATCTACTTGATTGTTATCTTTGTGGGTCAGGAATCTTGTCTTGCTATATGCTCATATAATAATCAGCATAATACTGGCTACATACCATTCTGCTCAGATAATGTGATTAATTTGATTTTTTTAATCTGTTTATCTTTTTCTGTGTGAAAAGTGGAAACATGGTTCATAATCTGTGTCTACCAGCAAAAAGAACCCCAAATCGTCAAGAGTAATGCCTTGTTTATAACGTTACATGGCCCAGAGCATAGACGTCTAGATTGCAATGGTGTAATTTAAGGCAAGAAGCAGCTGGATCTTGGCTGAAGACAACAAAAGACCTGCCATGCCAAGCTGTAGCTTTGCTAAAAATCTGAGTAATATTGCTTCTTGCTCTTTAGTGAGTGGGCAATGTCTCTCCACAACCCCCTGCAATGTCATTTTTCTTATCTTTCTTCTGCCTTTCAAAAAATCTATGAATGACTGCAAGGTGCTACCTTTGTAGAATACATTCCCAGTATAGCAGTGTTCTCCCAGTTACAGCTTCTCCTTTACTAATGTAACTTTTTTTATTTCAAAGGAAGTGCAACTTCCACCTGTTTACCCATACTCAGAGTTTTCTTGCTGGTGTATTGCCACAAAGTTTATGTTGCCTGCTGACTACTGTCCCCCACAAAATTGTGGGCCATCTAAGTCAGTTTTTGTTGATGTCATTCACCTCTTTGGAATGTTCCTTATGAGGGCTGAGATTTGTCTTATTGTATTCTATGCTGTTGAATCACATTGAAAATCTGTAGTAGAAGTAATGAAAATGTATGTCTGCCTCTGTAGCTGAGGTTTTAATGTCTTTAACATTTGCATTTATCATGAAGTTTATAGACAATGCTGTGTATATATGTAATATATTGGACACATTCATTCCCTAAATCAATTGGTGAATTGAAAAACTTGGGGTAATACTCTCAAGCTATACTTCATAGTATAGCTTAATTTGTTATGATTTGTAATCAAAGAATAGGCTCTGAAAAATTGCTTGGCTTTTGCAGTAGTTAACTGATAAATATAAATATTAGCCAATGCAGTTCAATATTTTGTCCTACTCAGAATCAAATGCTGGTATTTCTGCCCCTTTCTCTTTCAGTGGCTGAGATGTAGCTGTATTGCCTGAATTCCTTATCTTTGCTTTCTGCTAAAAAGTTGGAAAAGAATAGAAGTTCTATCCCTCACACGTTACCTGCTATCTCATAGTTTAAGAAATAGCAGTAACTCTTTCTTTACTAGTGTAAGGTATTTTCACTGTATCAGTGACACACCACATTATGTTAAGTGATTTGAAAATGTATGGCATCTGAAAGTCTTGCAGAAGTTTATTATATTCCTTTTGTGGGCAGAGCTTCAGCTGGTACAGACAGCAGGGCTGTCAAAAGAGCTATATTGGTTTTTGATTTTTTTCTTAAAGATTTTTACTTTTAGTTTATAGTCTTAATGACTTTCAAAATGTATTCTGAAGTACCAGGCCATTTTGTGGTCTCCTTCTTAGACTGTTTTACGCTGCATTTGCTCTATAGGCTTATACAACACAGCTCAAACTCTGAAGAAATTTCTGTTACTTCTAAAATACAATTAATTTTACATTTAACATACATCATTGGCTTTGTCATTACAATAAAAAGATGTCATCTGCATAATGATGATATTATCCTTCCTCAGTGCCTGGATTTTTCACTTGCTATACCTAGAAATAGTTAACGTGTTAGAGACTGCTGTCATATTTGGCTGATACTGGACAAATCAGATATTTTTCCAGCTTTTTGGCAGAGGTGATTAATTGGTATGGAGTGCAATGTTGCTAGCTTTAGAACCTGAGCTCATTCAAGCATTTCTGCAGAGTTGTGCATTGTTTTACAGTGACATACATTCAGGAAGGCATTTTGTTGTGAAACTAAAATGAGTTTTCCTTGCAGGGTTCAAGTAATGTTATCAGTCATGATTTAAGGAATGTGAGGGAATTGATGTACAGTGTTGTGAAAATTCTGACACATGCTGTTTTTTGCCTTTTATATTGTCTAGTATAATGAGGTCATAACTTTCATAGAAATATTAATAAATATAAACTTTTACTAAGATAGAGGTAATATGTGCAACTATAATGAAATAACAAAAAAATGCATTGCTGACCCTAAGTTTTTGAGTTGATTTCCAAGTTAGAAAGGTGGGTTACGAGTGCAACGTTGCTGTACATGTCAGTAGATGTGAAACTTACACGGCTCATAGTGTATTTTTATCAAATCCAGAGGGCAGAATAAAAATTTTGTAAACAAGGTGAAATTACAGCCCTGACTCTATTTTCTATAGCCATTCATGGTTTGGTTTTGTTTGAAAGAGCTGCTAAGAAATCTCTTAACTGATGACTGTTTCAGGGTCCATTGAGTCACTTGATTGGAAGGGAACTCTAAGGATGGACCTCATAACCTCTTCTACAAATGAAGGCAGTGTGCTGTCATCTTTTCCAAATAGCAGAATTTTTGTGTGTGATTCTGTTGCTTCGTCCTGAAGACGAAAAGAAATTCAGAAGTATTCAGGAATGATTACTCGATTCAGTTATATATACACACACGTGTGTGTCTGTGTAAAGGCACACATTATTTTTTTATATACTTATTTGCGCTCTTTAAATTGGATATTGCATATTTGAGAAGACTTGTTCCCTTCTCTATTGGGAAAAGCTTAAGTGTTAGCTGTAAGTGTTCTGTAGGCTGTGAACTCATATTGTAAAACATACTGGGTACTATATAATTATATCCTTATTTTTTTTGTCTTGAGAACTCATTTGTGAATGTTTCTCTGAGGATTACTTTTTTTGTTACATGTGTTTGGATATTGAAAAGAACATATAACTGGAGACTGACAATTCAGAGTTCATTAGCTTCAGATTCTGGCCAGTCTGCAGTGTCAAAATAACTCCAAGTGGAAGCAGGAACAGCCAGTAGTTAGTAGATATATAGCAATCTGATCTGCCTTCGAGCTAGATAATTTTTCAGAAGTTCCTAGTGTTCAGGGTGATTTGCATCGTATCTCCTCATCTCAGCATCTCCTTTGCTCAGAAGCCGTTAGGAGCCTTTGTTTTGTTGCACTAGAGGAATTCAGGCATTCTCTTCCATTCCCTTGTACCTCAACTCTGTCTCACCAGCATGGCCATAGGCAGAAACTGTGATGGATGCAGATCCTTTTCAAAAGGTCATTCAATTTCTACTGCGTCATTGTTCTTTCTGCTTCTTTCAGGCCTCAGTCACTACGACTTAGAGCATGAGTCCTCCTCTGTTCTTTGCTCTTTTCTCCATGCCTTTCTAGTCATACACTTACCTTCTACCCTGACAATTGACCTTCTGCTCTGATACACAGTTGCAAAATTAAGCCTTTATGCTATTTTTCCCTCAGCTGTAATCTGATTGGCAATATCATGCTATCAAAGAGGCAATATAATGCCAAGATTCTTGCAGTATTCTGTCAATCCCAATTACCCTTTACACTGTGAAGTGAATGAGTGAGCAGCTTCTCTTTGCTGCGTCTGTCTGTATGTGATTACCAAGGAGAGTTCATGCACTATTTTCTTTTCCCTATAGGATGCCAGTGATCTCTGTTTCACATAAGTATCCTCTAGGGAATGTTGCTATTTAAACCACAGCCTCAGAGTCTTGGTTGGAAAAGTGACAAGGGTATGTATAGGAGCTAGTTTTGATTCCCAAAGGGTATGGTTGTCATCATTAAGGCTACTGATTATATGCCTTTTTCTTTCTGTTTTCTGTTCATAACCACAGCATTCACTCTCCATTTGTCAGACGTTTTTAGTGTTTGAGAGGAACAGAGAAACTCTGTTACAGAAAGTCTTGCAATTATTGTGTGTCAAAAGTCAGTTTTAGATATGCAGTCTGAATTTTAAAACACATTGTATCACAGAGCAAATTATTTGCTAGTTGTGATGAGCTAGATCCTTAATTAACGTCTGAGCAAATCTGTCTGTTAGGGCTAAGGACTTCCATCAGCTGTAGCTCTAGCTGTGATATCTAGAAAGATACGCTATTTATTGGGGTGGTGCTTCGATCTGTTTTTTAGAGAGTAAGAAATGGTGATTGCTACTCCAGCTTAGGAAGATTTGCATGTGTAACCAAAACACTGTATTCTACAGGTGATCGACAAGTGATTAGATATACTTGTGAGCCTGTAAGTTCTGCCTATCACAGTAAGAAAAGAGAAAGAATATTTAAAAGGTACCTGCAAGGTATCAATGTGACTGGAAGATACAGTAGTCACAGTGCATAAAAGCCTGATAAATTACTTTTGAGTTGCACATACTAGTTTTAAACCAATATGTGTGGTAGCTTTTATGGTCTTCCACAGAGGAAATGTGATAGGAGGTAACTTTTAATAAAAAGAATAGTATTATAGTGTGTGGTACCTCAGAATGCTATGGCTCTGTTGTGCTAGACTCAGTGTGGACAGCTGGTTGGGAAAGATCCTACCCAAATTAATGTGTTACCTCAGTAAATGAAGCCAATAAATATTAGGATAGGTGAAATAATAACTTAAGAGAGCATCATGTGATTCAAGCAAGTTGAGCAGCCTCAGATAGGATCTGTCTTTCTCAGAGACTGGAACGGAACAGTGGCTTTATTGTTCCATGTTTTAATTTTCTAGAGATTCAATGTATCACATGTTAATAGGAGGAACACAGCCTTTGTATTCTTATGAAGATTTAAAAAATTTCTTTAGGTATAAGTGAAATAGATTATGAAAGGACTATGGCCAGGGACTTGAAATGTAAATGATGTAGTTCTTGGTAGTCACGCAATGTGTTTGGTCTCAGATCCATGAGTCAGGATTTACTTAGAGAGGTGAGTGCCACAGGTATTTAGAATTACCTCTAGAGATGTGGGACTACTGAGCTGTGGGAAGTCAATAAGTCTTAAAGATGGGAAAAGCGTATTTAATATGCACTTTTATTTTTGTTTTGTTTTCCTCAGGTCCATTTTAAATGGTACAAAGGATTCATGTATACTTAGTCTTTGTTAGCTCTAGTTTATTAAACACCTTCTGTTGCCTGACAACGTTAAGTGATTTATCCAAAGACAACAATACACATACAGTGAGATGAGGAGAATTCCAAGAGATACTGATGGGTACCAGAGGCTGTTTCATACTGGAGTTTTATGTTAATTCTTCTTTAGATCTGCAACTGTAATTGTAATTGTGCAAAAAGTGCAGATTTTACAGTTAGTCATTAGGTAGACATTTGGCGCCATTTCTTGTGGTGCTGATTGATGACAGAAACTTTAAATCAGATTTAATGTTTTTTTCCAGAGTGAATCACTACTCACTTTGAATAGTATAGAAGGCCAGGATGTTTAATGGGAGAAGAAAAGTGTCTTACAGATAGAAAATGCAAGCGTGAAACAAAGTGTTTGTAGCTTTCCTGGTATTTTACATGTCTTTCACTCTTAGTGAACACAATAATTCTTCAGTCAGTCTTGTTTCCTTGCATCCTTCAGTTACCAGTAATTAGAGGACTAGGCTACAGTCTTTGCAGGTGTAAATTGATAACATTGTACTGCAGCCAGTGGAACTAAGATCGTGTATACTACCCAAAGTTATGGCCTATTAAAACTGTAAAGTTTCCATGCATTCCTGCCTCTTGACTAAAATGGCTGGTTTTGTGAGGCACTCCAGCTAAAATGTATTTTTGTCTTTAAATTTCATACACAGTAGAAGGAAGACTTTGAATATGAAGCTCTGAAAACTCATATAAAATCACTAGTTTCACAGTGCAATTAGTTTTACCTGTTAAGTAGAAAATGAAACAGAACCACCTGAGTTACCAGTCTTTTTTAGTCCTGTGAAGGGGATGTTGGGGAAAAGACACAGGGAGTAAGAGTTAAACTATAACTCAGGGATTCCTAGAAATTGTGCAGCTTCAAAAAACTTCAGCTTTGTGCAGTTCTGCAAGATTTGAGCAAATATAATTTTGCAATTGAAGCCATATTTAACATAGAAGTAATAGCGATCTTGATATGGAAGACCTGGAAAGTGAAAACAGACTTAGGAATTTTTTCCTTTCACAGAGTTTTGGCAAATGCACATCTGCCAAGACACTTTTTCAAACCAATGTGTTTCAAAAGAACTTTGCTGTCTCTAAAGGCGAAGAAAATTTAGTGAAAAAAACATTTTAGAGTCAGACTGATAATTAGATATAGATTTTGTGCTGTTTGTCATTTTCAATGGGAAATCCAAGAATTCTGTAATCTCTGAGAAAAAAACAAGCTCTATCTTATTGTGATCAAGTCCTGTTGGTAATATGGCATGTTTTCTTTAGTGAAGAAAAAATGGAGAAAAGATTTTTCGTGTAATATTTTTCGAAGTAATATCAGCATATATAGCAAACACCAATCTATTTATGTCATAACACTCTGTAACGTTCTAAACTCTTAAGCACAGAGAACAATGTATGGAAGACTCAGGAAACATCAATGTGTAGACTTTAGGATTTTACAATTTCTATCTCCTTTCCTCCTTGCTCACTTTTATTCACTAAATTCTTTTCTCTCTCTGTTTGTCTTTCACTCTGGAAATAGTTATGTTTTCTATGTTAGTTCATGCTGGCACTGAACTATGAAACCTCCAGGCACTAGGCTGAACTGACATTTATGACTGCCCCATCAAAGTTCTGGCATGTACTGTTGTTTTGCATGTTAATAAAAGACAGATTATATTGGTCACTCTTTTGCCGCATGTAGTCTGGAGAAAGCTACAGGGTACAGAATCTGAATGCAGAGAAAGAATACAACAGTACTTAAGTGTAGAAATAATTTAAAACTATTGTGAAGTTAAAAAAAAAATAATTAGAAGTGTTATATTCTGTAAATGTTATGGTGCCTGTTTATCCACCTGTCTTTGTTGATGCCTAGTTGAGGAGCTGAAATGCATACAATAAGCAAAAAATCTGAGTAAGTAAATAATCACCCTAAAGTAATTTTCTATCTGTGTGTTTCTGGATGTATAGATTACCTGCCAGTTAATGCCACTGCATGTGGATCCTTTTGTGCAGCTGTTCTAGTATGACTGAAGTAGAACTTTTTGAGAGTAGAAAGGCTGCTAGATTCGTATTTGCCTGAAAGGGTTTTTTTGGGTTGTTTTCCTTAGTTAACTTTTCTAGCTACAATTTTAAATTTTGGTAAATTGCAGACAGAATATTTCATGCGATAATGTTGGCATTAGTTGGAATTGCTTAAAAATATACCATCAGGTTCTCAAAATACATGAATACTGATTGGCTAAGAATTTCCTTCCCAATGCAGATAAAATTACTCTATTTTTATTTGCCTATTTGCAAAGTCCAGTTAAATGAGCTGTAGATGCATAGTCTCTGCCTCTTCCTGCCAGTAATACTGCATGGTAAATGAAGATTGTTACATTACCAGTGAGCTATGCAGCTGTAGAGTCACTCCATTTACCACAAAAGTGCGTGGTCCAGAGGGTTAGGAGTGAAAAATATCTTCTCCATCTTAATTCTGGTTATGTTGGTGATTCGCTGTGCAATCTTGGAAAAGTCATTTCACCTTTAAATGCTTTGCTTTTCCATGCTAAAATTGAATTCATTAGCACAGAGGCACATAGTGAACGCTCCTTATGATTTCTATGCTACAATCTGGAGGAAAGTGTTGCGTGGGTCTTTTGTTACTGTGATACTCAAAGCAGAAAGATATCCTCTGTAAAGAAATACTTGTAACCAGTGATTAAACATGTGCAAATCCTACTTGTCATTATCTTTAAGGGGGGGAAAAAAAAAAAAAAAAAGACTTAATCTCTCTTTCAGATGAAGGCTTAGGACATGACTATGACCTCTAGCTAGCATGTCACAAAGGGATCCAAATTAGAATGGGAAAGATTTTGTGTAAAACATCAGTATTTAGGAAATCATTTCTAAGATGAGCTATATTTAATAAATTGTTTTTTCTAGATAATAAAATAACTGTTTAAAATGTGATAGCTTTACACGTGATTTAGTGGTCTTCAACATGACATTAAATACTGTTGTAGTGTCAGGCAAGCCTTTCCTAGCAAGTCTTTTGTGGGCACTGGAAAGAATTCACTTTGTGTGAAAACCACGTCAGTAGAGAATGCTATTGCAGTACACTACTCATTGCTAAAGTCCTGTAATCAGGCTGTGTCATAAAACCGTGGGAAGCAATGTGTGTATGTGTTTGTTGAAGGATCTGAATGCTTCCTTTATGCTTTCCTAAAGAATGCTTTGCTATATTTTAGCTCTTCCTTGTGTGTGGTCTGTGGAAGGTTTTCTGGACAGTGACAGCAAGTTCTGTACTGCTGCATCTGGAGTGACTGTTATACCCTCCATCTAAATGTTTTGCTTTCTCCTGCTTTTCTAGATTTTTTTGACTGTTGTGTTGTTAAGTGAGGCCTTTGGATGCCAGATGTGCTGCTCGGGAGAGCTTTAGAACTTACTTCAGTTGGTGCCAAAAACTCCGTATAATTCCTTACAGTTTTTAACTTCCCCTTATTGTACAGAAGCTTAATTCCGTTCAGCTCCACTGCTTTTTGTCAAAATGGATTGTGGTAATTATCAAATCATAGACAGGCGTTTGAAGGCTAAAACATTATCTTGCTCATGTTTCATCTATGAGTAGTGCTTTTCAGGTAGTATGCAGATCTTGCACAGCCAGGTTTCATTGATATATAAAATGACAATGTTCTTACCACTTCCTGTGCTGCAGCACTCCTGGTGCTCATGTGTTGTGCCTGTGCTGTACCAGGGATATCCAAAGGGCATTTTGAACAGACAAAATTGCGTTGCTTTGATAAAATTCTCACTAGCAAATTTCACTTCAGTGAAGCCTGTTGAGATGATCCTATTTAGATCTCAATAGATATCTTCTGGTGTTGTTTCCAGACTTGCATTTCATCACTGAGCACGCACTACGAGGTAGAAGCCTTGCCTTTCACATCCTGAGGTTAAACACTTGATTGTGCTTTTGCTAATTTGAGAATGGATTATTGAACTTCTTTCCATTTAATGGGCTCCCAGACAGGAGCAGTGCAGTGACCACAGTGAAGTAAAAATGACATTGCCGGAGGGTTTTTTAGAAATGA
The DNA here is from genome assembly GCA_011801015.1 of Ardeotis arabs. NCBI lineage: Eukaryota > Metazoa > Chordata > Aves > Otidiformes > Otididae > Ardeotis > Ardeotis arabs. Next base: position 9,160 of record JAAGAY010145580.1, on the reverse strand, counting down.
AATAAACTCAAAATGGATGCAGGTCTGGCATGTCAGGACAGGCTGAAAAAAACAAACAAAACCAGATCTGATCCACATCTATAAAAACTCCCTGGTATTCCCAGTCTGGCATACCAAACAATAGCTCTTGTGCTTTTAACTTTTGATTTGCAGCTCACCTAGCACTTCCAATACAGTCACCCTTACTCATGCTTGTATTGATGCCTGATGTGATGCTTGTACTGATGTCTTGATTTATGACTGTTACAATATGGTAGACCTGTCATTTCCCTTCTAATTTGTAAAGATGCTTTAAGATGCTTTGTGGGATACAATGCTTATTGCATCTGGAGATTTAACCTTTAGAAGGGGAACTGGCATTCTGCTCAGTTCAGCTAATTCTTGGCAAAGTGAAACTTTCAATTTTTTATAAAGAAGGTCTATATGTGGAAAGCGAGATAGTTGATCAAATGAGCATGGCTATCCTATGGAAACTGGACATGCATCTTTTTATATGATCACTCACAAATTTGAGGATGAAACATCCTATAGCCTTTGCACCTCTTACTTTATGGAGTAAAAGATAAGTTTAAAAATGCTTTTGAAAATGTAAGGCTAACAAGAAAGGACCAAACTACTTCACTTACAGGTAAAAATGTAGAATATTTAGCCAAAAGTACTACAAGAAGTTATTTTTTTAAAAAGTATGGGGTTTTTCCCCTCTGTGAATGAATTGCTTGACAAACTGTAGGGGGCAAAGTTTGAAGAAAAACTTGATTTAAGGATGGCTGATCATTCTGCAACATACACTTATGTATATAAGATACTGCCTGAGCTTTTTATAGATTATTTTAATTGGTACTTTTGCCCTTTGGCTTGACTAATGTTTCACCAACTTTAATGATCTAGATTAATCACGTATGCTACCCTTTATCAGCTTCTTGTGCTATGGCATATTTGGATGAGATTCTGGTTTTCAATAGTACTGTTAATAACAAAAATCTGTCTTATCATTGACAAGCATTACTCATTTTTGCCGAACTTGAAACTAGCATTTGAGAAAAAATTGTAGAGTCTCAGGAATAAACATTATTTTTAAAAAATAGCCAGCCAAATACTGAAGATTTATGGGTCTTTTAAGCAAATAGATTTAATATTTGTATGGCCTTGCATCTAGTTCTTTTTTTATTACTAGGATTAAAAGAATACTGTAGAAGTGAAAAGTCAATGTTGTCTGTGACAATGCAGAAGCAATAGGGTTATGTGCTAGAACTTAAACTACAGAACCTAGGATCATTATCAGTATCTAGTAATTCAGCTGTACCAGTAGAGGGAGCCTATGGTTTTGAATACCTAAAGAGGTACACCTAGCTAGACTTTCTACGTTAACTTTGTTATTTGTACTTTGCTTACTTCTCCTCTCTACTAAAGCATGTTAGGAGAATGATAAAGGCAGAACTACCTGATGCTGTTAGTTGCCTTTGAATGACTTTAATAACTGTCCTTGCGAATCTCCTGGCTGAGATTGGCTACTGTTTGAAGAACCTTTTCAAGACTGCATCGTCCACGTTCTAGTTGTACTTTGATCCTGGGTACTCCATAACCTGTACATTCCTTGGTAAAACAGTCAGCCATAGGTTGTGGTCTTTCCACACCTCTTTATGATTGTTTAAAATATCTACAGATAATAAATGAAAGAATATGCACTTGTATATCAGAGAAACATTAAAAGCATGCACATAAAATTCCAGAAAATTATGAAGACTATACTATACTGAACTGATACTTTATGAAATCAAGGGTAGATCAGCACTGAATATTTTGAGTCTTCCTTTCAAAGTATAGGTTTTTTTTCTGTAACCTTCCACTGAGTAATAGTTCATTCTTTGACCTTATTTGAAGGAAATGGGTTTTTTCTTCCGTGCAGTGTTTACCAATTCCATGACAGGTGAACCTCAGCCTACACTTTGGTTCTTATTTAAGCAGAATCTCCAGCAAACTGCAGTTTAAACGAAGCCTTTTTCTGTTGTCGAAACCTGTGTGCTGGAAGGAAACCACCATCCTCGGTTGTCTTGATTTTCTTCTCCACTACTTTCCGGGTTCACACAGTGCTTTCCTCTACCTCTCTGAGGCATGGTGATATCATTCAACTCTTTCTTTAGCATACCAGCTGCAAAATTAATGCGGAAATATATAATTCTTGCAGTTTTACTTTAAACCGATTTGGATTTTTCAGGTAGGGCAGCTGCACTTTAACTAGAAAGTGTGAGTTTGGGATGTGTGAATGTATGCAATACTTGTATGTATGTATGTATACAAAGATGAATCGTTTGATATTGATTGAATTTACAAAATTATTGTAAACATCTAGAGTGAGAGCATTTGCAGAAGATGTAACTGGGACTCCTAATGGGCATGCTTTTCATAAATTAGCAGCTATTTTCTTGAAATGCTGATACATAGATCTGTATGCCTAGGTCTGATGGAGGCTGAGTGGTGGATTACCACAAAGTATGACTTGATGGCTGTAGACGTCCTTGTAATAGGATGTTTCAGTGTTCCTGCTGTGTACTGTGAACTTAGCTACCATCTATATTCTAACTTTTATTTTATATTTACATTTAAGGACAATGAATAAGTCAAAATCAAAACAATGCTCTGGGTGACTAACTACAGTCTGCTGGCAGCTTAGTACATAACAAAGATTATTCCAGTTTCGTGTCTGATGATGAACAGTATGCAGTACACAGTGTTAGGCAAAAGATCTGGTCTTCAGAAACACTGTAGAATAATTACATTAGCTCATTAGCTCATTATATGGCATCTTACAGTGACTGCATTGGATGAGGGTATCTCTTAAAGAACCTAGTGAGCTTAGGATTTACCCAACATATCATGTAGTATCACCAAAATGATGTGAAGAAAATTATCTCCAGTAAAGATCTTAAAATATTCTATTCATTCCTCTGTGACAGCTATCAGATGGAAAACAAGACTAAGTAGATATTATCAAAGGGTTGGTATTCTAGATGGAAAAATCTTAATGAGGCTGGCAAGATAACCAGACTGGGATGCTCTGAAAGAACCACTTCATAATTTGTTAAATGTCAGTGACTGTACTGAAGGCTTCATTTTTTTTTTAAATGCAAATCTAGTTATTGAAATGGTTCTAAAGTTTTAATGTATGATTATAAAATTCTACTGCTTTTTTGTTACCAAATAGAAGGAAGAAATTTTTGGAGGAAACAGAATTTTCTTCTGAAAGGAGGCACATTTAAGTGTGTGGATTTACTTATGTTTCAGGCATCCTACTCTTCCAGACAAGTCTCGGGTAGGGGTAAGATGATGATAAGATCAGTCTCCAGGAAATAAAAATTTTTGTCCTCTAAATTATTTTTTAGCAAAGGACAATGAAATTAACACCTACTACTTTAGAAAGCTTTTTCTTTCTTTTTGCTTTTCAGTTTATTTTAAAGCTACCTACTCTGACTGAGGTGCAGCAAAGCCATGTCTACTGTAGCTTGCTTCACTGTGTTAGAAAACTGGATCTCCATAAATCTAATGGTTGGTGTCCTTCAACCTTTCCCTGTTGCCAGCTTCTGTGACTATCTGGACCTATAAACTTGAAGGCAACATATGAATAAAATGGCAAATCTCCTTGTCCAGGTGTAGAAAGACCTGAAAGATTTTTTTACAAAGCTCAGAGTTTTACAAACTCTGTGCTGTGGGACCAGTTGCCTCCAGATATAGTTAGCTGAGCTACGTCACCTGAATATCTCAAATTAGCAAGCTCCAGTGACCTGTCATATAACAGCTATATCGTGAGTATTTGTTAAATTCTGTCCTTCACCTGAAGAATTTACATTCTTCTTATGCTTTGCAACTTATTTAATATTTATTTTTATTTAATATTTTCCTTTCCACATAAACTGGTAAATTCTTTTCCTTTTTCTTTTAAAAAGCAGCCATAATGACTACATTCTTTCTTTCTCAGTATGAAAAATTCTCACCTGTTGATGAATATCAAGCAGCTGAGAGGAAAGATCTTACAATCCTTGGACTCACTTTCATCTAAGTTTGTTGGCAGAGTGAATTTTAGTGCAGCTTTAGAACTTTGCCTGATCTTCAAATTCCTTCTTGTTATGATGCATTGTTTTCTATTTCATTTTCATTACCACTTTCAGATTTGTAGCAAACTGTGTTTCTCAGCTGACATTTTTATGCATTTATTTACAATAACGTCATATTTTAAGTTGCTAACTAGTCAGACTGCAATATCAGAATGCAGTTATTAGTTTGCAATATAATGTCCTTTTTTATTTCAGAAGTTTGAGATTTTGCTGCAAAGGATATTCTTTTCTCTTTTCAAACAGCTTTTTCATTTTATAAATGTATATGAGGAGATTAGTATGAAACACCAAAGTGAAAGTGGCAATACTGCCAACTTCAAATGTTGAAAATCCATGAGTATGCCCACTCATTCTCTCCCCAAAGCCATGAGATTTAAAAAACAAGCAAAGCTAGAATCTTTCATTTGCTTTTTAGGAATTAAATATTTGGGATCTCCCTCATTATGCTTTTTTCTTCAGCTCTATAGGAAGGAAAATTTTTAAAAATTGGAGACTTTCAGTAATTGCATGATTCTAGGAACGGAGTCCCTCAGAAGTATGGTGTTAACCTGCTGTGGTGTAATGCGCTGGCAACACTGTGGAAGAGCATAGAACAGTCGGGTGGAAGACTCGGACCTGTGTTGGTAATGTCATTTAAAGGCACGAGGAGAAGGAAAAGGGAGCTGCCCATACAAATTTTCCTTCCAGGCTTTCAATGCACCAGCCATTAGCTAAGCAATACCATGCAGGCTCGTAGTCAGTAGTAGGCCTTGAGGACACGCTTCTACTAGAAGAACAGTAACTGGTAGGTCCTGTCTTTCCCAGAGTCTATGGTAGCTCTTGAACTAGTGTGGTGTTTAAATCTGGTCAAATTAATTGATGTTTTGTTAATAAGAGCTACAAAAATCAAACTCCATGGAAGTTATTCCCAGTAGCTTGCACTGGAAGTAGGATTTGAATCCTTTCGCATTTTCTAGATGCTGTACAATTCAAATATTTATATTTTAGCAACTAACCTTCCTCCTTCTGCCCTCCCCCACCCCTCCAAATTTGCCAAACAACCTTTTTAGCAATAGAAGCTCAATTTCATTTGACATTGAAAACAAACCTTATCTCTTCCTTTCTTTTGCTGTCAGCCCCTGGATAGTTTTTGGTTTTACTGTAATCTTGTATTTATAAAGCCTGGACTAAACTAAAACCCACCAGTAAGCATTTTCAAATGCTATACTTATATTTTAAATATCCTCTCATAAAATCATATTATTCTGAATATTCATAATTTAGAATTAAAGCATCCACAGTAATAGTTTGTATTTTTTCGGTGTGAAAAGGCCTATGAAAAAACAATAAACAAGTAATGAATGCAAGAAAATAAACTTATGAACTTGTTCTAGATACAACAAAAGTTGCAGAGACAGATAGTTTTCTTTTCAAGCTTTCCAAGCTTCTCTTCCTTTTTGATTAAGATTATCCTGTTTTCATCAGTTCTTTATAGATTTCAACTTGTTCCCCAGTGGGTGCTCCAGGTTACTTACACATCAGTGATTCCATCTCCCTTCTATTCCCAGTGGATGTTTTTCCCATCCCTGTCTCATGTTTGCTTTCACAGACAACTGCCTGCCTGTCCAACCATCTTTCCCCTTGAAATCAGGCCTGCAGTGCCCTCTGAGCATTTATGCAAACAGGTGAGAAGGGGAACTGACATAAATATTAATTTACTTCCCTTCTCTCTCCTGTTTCGTAGGCTAAAGGTCTGTAAATTGTGCTTGGAATATTTGTTACACATTTGCTTCTTGTTAAAAGTCCAAGGGTACGTATCATAACACAAGATGTTGGTGGCTGTGACAGGGATAATGACCCACACTGGTACTTAAAAAAAAAAAAAAAAGAACAAGAATAAATAAATCTATGTTCATTTCATTCGTAATATCAACACCATTCACCAGCTCTGGATGGAAGAAAAGCTAAATTGAAAACCCTGCATTATATAAGGCATGGCAAACTTGCCAAGGTTTCAGACAGCTGTTTAATTTAACTAAATAACTTTGTATTGCAGTATTGTAGTCACACATTAACCTTCTCAGAAAAATGGACTCAAATATTCTGCTATTGAGGTATTTCTGCCTGTTAAACCTTCTGTTCCAGGCATGGATTACCAGGGCTGCATATTTAATTTGTCTGAAATCTAGGCCTTATTATTTAGTAATGTTTTTTAAAAAACATCCAAGAGATTTTGGTGTTTGTTACCTGTTAACATTGTGGAGAGACAACCACCCTTAGGGTCCAGCACTATTTTCTTCTTTAATCCAAATGTCCCTTCAGTTACTATATCTTTTGTAAATGACAGAGCTTTCATTTATATGAAGGATAAGGTGCCTTTATAAATACCCAAGTTAATTCTTAAGCAATTAGTTTTACTGGCAGCAAGATTAATGTATTGTGAATGATGTGAATGTGTAACAAGATCTCTGGGGTTACTCACCTAATCCAGATGCTGCTGGCTCTAGAAAGATTATTGCATGTAATTATTTTCCTAATTTATTTGTATGGGAGTTGGAAGAGTCAGGGTGATGGTTTGTAGGAGCTCCAGGGGAACAAGAGTGTGCAACCAGTGCTGAAGACCAGGCTGTGCCCCTTGAGGTATGTAACACATACTGACAGAGAACTTTGTCCTTTGCTGATTTGTGTCAACTGAAGGAGCAAGTTTCTGATAACAGTGCTCCCACCCCAACTCCAGTTCTGAGCCAGAGCTTCCCATCTTTAAAACACTTGGCAAACATCAGCCTACTGATGATGCTAACCTTGGTCATTCCTTAATATTGATACTTTGTATAACCATGAAATTAGTGCTTTTATGATAGCTGCTTTACCACTAATTCAGTCTTCCTGTACTTTTTGACTGTTAACTTTGAAAGCCAGAACAGTTGATGTTGTCGTTGTAATGCAACTGCCCTACCCAACAGTCTTTCACTATTAATCATATGTCAATGTACTTTTTGTAAATTCACTGTATCCATCGTATTATATTCATCAGAAAGTCTATTTCTTTTGCTTCTGCAACCTTTTCAAAGCATGCTGTTTTGTTTTGTTTTTAATTCTGAAGTCACTATTGACAGGAGAGACGTTTAGTTCTTTATCTGCTCTATTACTCAGTTCAATTCAATATGAGCGTTTCATACAGAATATGAACTTGCACATGAAGGTATTGTTAGAATAGTCAGTAAAAGTTAGCAGTGGATTATTTTCATTCCTATCTGCAGATTTTGCAGACTTAGGTTAGATTGTCTTAAAACTTGAATGTAGTAATTCAGTCTTGCTTTGAGAGTTTCTGTTTTTCTGAAATTAATAGCACGAGGTGATAATAAACTCCCAAATGTAGCTCTTTGTTCAAAAGTAAGAATCAATCCAGCTTTCGTAAAGATAAAAAAGGAAAGATCTTTCCTTGAAATACTATGTCACATTACATGCTTTGAAAAATTAACTGAAGTTCCCGAAGTTCATATTTTGTCCTCTTTTTTTGACAAATAAATTCTGCTTCTGATCTGATTTGTGTTTAAAGAAAGGTAAATTGTGGTATGTATATAGAACTGTTTTAAAGTAATTACTTGGATAAATCAGTTGTCTTGGGTTTTAACTTTATTTGATTTTTTTAAAACTTTAGAGTACTTCGATGTGTTGTTTCTACTTCTCTGGGTGTGTTGTGCCTCTCATCTTTCCTGCTTAACCATTAAGTGCCGACTTAGTATGTGGTAATGTGTTTAGTGTTAAAAATACTTAGCACCAGCGTATCACCCCGCAGGAATTTTGGAGAGATTTATAACTATTATTCAATGGAGGCTGTAAAAACTGCTGTGATTCTCAGTTTAATTGAAACTAAGGCACAGAAGGGTGAAATGAACGGGCTGAAGTCACTCAACAAATCTCTTGCAGCACTGAGAACAAGATTTTGGATTCCCAGGCTTGCACACAAACTTAATTTGCGAGCCCATTCCAGTAGTTATTGAACTCAGTGAAGGGACTCCTGTAGCTTCACAGGGCTTTAGATCAGAGCCTGTGAAGGGGTAATTCATCAGTGGTACAGCACTGCGAATGGCTGCTATGCTCTAAACCTTCCTGCTTTACACTTCTGTTAAGTTGTCAAAAAAAGTCTTTCCTATTGGTCTCGCTTTGTAGACCTCTCATGTTTCTGTCAATCTAATGCCATTAGCAGCTCTATAATTGTTCTGTTGCTGGTATGCAGTGCATTGAGATGATATACAGCCTGGCTGTATGTCTTGGTCTCTGAGTTTTATAGCTGATTTGGCTATAAAGAGTTATGGGAAAGATTTGAATGCAGTTGATGCTGCATTATGTACTGTATCTAAGATACAGTTAGTGTTTCTGCTGAAATACTGCATTGTGGGCCCAGGCTATTTCTATTCATCTCGTGCTATGAAAGAGGAAGAGGAAAAAAAGAGAAGGCCAGAGTATACTGAAGTTTTCTGCATTTTAGGGGTCTGTCACACTGTGGGGTTTTTTGTGTGCTGAATCATACAGGTACATCTTGTACAGAATCCATACAGCTTTCAGTCATCAATCTGCCACCTTACTGATGAGCAGAAATTCCAGTACCTGTTTGGCCCTTTGCATTTAATCCTAGTATTATTAAGAGCCTTGGACATACGGCAGTGTTCTCCTCTACCTGCCTTGTTGGAGGAGATAAGTGAATCACCTGAAGCTGAGGGAACCCTCTTTGCCATGATGGTAACACCAGAAACTTCTGCGGGTAACTGGTAGAAACATGCTTATTCGCATCTTCTAAAATTAAACAGCTCCTTCTTGCATACAGTTCAACTAAACGTGCACACTGCTGCTCTTGTTTGAGCTTTACATCTAGATCTCTGTGAAGAAATGTGTGTGTTGAGATTTGTGTTCTTACTCTTGGATACATAGTTCCTTAAGGACTTTGTCCCGCAGACTGCTTGCACTGTTGAGTAACAGCCTCGGAACCCCATTTTATGTGAAGTTACTGAACATTTCCTTGGTCCATGTGGGAAACATTTGCAGGTGTTTTCTGCTTTTTTTTTTTTTTT
>JAAGAY010145579.1:12444-30023 GCA_011801015.1 Ardeotis arabs | reverse complement strand
TGGAGAGGTGGGCCCGTGCCAACCTCATGAAGTTCAACCAGGCCAAGTGCAAGGTCCTGCACCTGGGTTGTGGCAATCCCAGGCACAAATACAGGCTGGGCGGAGAATGGATGGAGAGCAGCCCTGAGGAGAAGGACTTGGGAGTACTGGTGGACGAGAAGCTCAACATGAGCCGGCAATGCGCCCTTGCAGCCCAGAAGGCGAACCGCATCCTGGGCTGCATCAAGAGCAGCACAGCCAGCAGGTTAAGGGAGGGGATTCTGCCCCTCTACTTTGCCCTGGTGAGACCCCACCTGGAGTACTGTGTCCATTTCTGGAGCCCCCAACATAAGAAGGACATGGACCAGCTGGAGAACTTCCAGAGGAGGGCCACGAAGATGATAAGAGGGATGGAGCACCTCTCCTATGAGGACAGGCTGAGAGAGTTGGGGCTGTTCAGCCTGGAGAAGAGGAGGCTCTGGGGAGACCTGATAGCGGTCTTCCAGTACCTCAAGGGGGCCTACAGGAAAGATGGGGAGAGACTGATCAGTAGGGCCTGTTGTGATAGGACTAGGGGTAATGGTTTTAAACTAGAGGGGGGTAGATTTAGATTGGATATTAGGAAAAAATTTTTCACAATGAGAGTTGTAGATCACTGGAACAGGTTGCCCAGAGAGGTGGTGGATGCCCCATCCCTGGAAACATTCAAGGCCAGGTTGGATGGGGCTCTGAGCAACCTGATCTGGTTGGAGATGTCCCTGCTCCTTGCAGGGGGGTTGGACTAGATGACCTTTGAAGGTCCCTTCCAACCCTAACCATTCTATGATTCTATGATTCTATCCTTCTTGCCTCAGAATCAGTCTGAAATACTCAGCTGAACCCCAAGGTTCAAGCAGAAACTAACTCAAGTCTTTCCAAGGCAACCTACCACAAACAAGAGCGTATTGTCTTTTTAGCAATGAGACAAGAAAGGTGAGTACACTACAAATATTGGGTAGGTGGAAAGATTTTCCAGAGCATAGAGTGGGTGGCATTATTTACCTTTCAGGAGGGGTGTGGGGGAAGGAAAAAAGGTGGGAGGAAGATGAACGTAAACACTCAACAGAGCATAGCATGCAAAGTAGCCATGGCTTTATTTAAGCCAAGACTATTCAGTAGCACATAGGAGACTTCAAACTTCAGAAATAGACTCTAAATTCTTCACTGACCATACGTTAAGGGAATTTAAAAGCCAAGTCTTCAGATTTCTCTTAAGTAACTCTGCTGCTTTCTGTTATTGCCTGATACTGTATTCTATGACTGTTGTTTTAGAGGGTTACAACTGTGATGTAACTGTAGCGGTTACATCACAGTTAAGTAGAAACTGGTGATCTCAGTATTGGAGGCTTAACTGCCATCAGCCTGACATTGTTTTCCCAGACTCTTAAGACAGTGTTAGTAGAGTCTACAAGATTAAGATGCTTACATCGCACAGAACTGCCGCAAGGACAGGACATCTACTTCTACAGGTTCCATGGGAAACTCCACATAATTTCTTTTGACTTAAATACTAGATATGTAAATTTTAAACATAGTGTTGCTGTTCAAAAGTTGTCAATATTGTTCTGTGTTCTATCACTAATATGGACGGAAATTGGAGTAAAATATGCGGGCACACTTGTCTTGAAGGTTAGTTATCTATAGCAACGGAGGGAAGATAGATTGGCAAATAGTACCACGTCCTCCTTAACCTGCGCTATTCAGGTGTGACACCATCACAAATATACTCTTCAGTTTAATGCTAGCATAATGATGATGGGACTTCGAGAATGAATGGTTTGAGACTGACTGACCCAAAAGTGGAATAATGTGCAATATGCCTGTCACAGATATTATGTTAGCATAATTAAATTGGAAAATGTAATTGATTTAGCATCCCAAGTAAATTTGTGTGGATAATTTTAATTTACACCTGTCCAAAGGCAATGTAACAGCCTACAAAATAGAAACAGCAAGGATTTGCCCTTTGCATTGGTTTAGAGGTCTTTGCAAGGCACTGTCAGTGGAGAATTACACAGACTTACTTAAGTATCCTTCCAGGAAGCTGCTAATTCATCTGCGACAGGTATGATTCATCAAAATATTTTTCAAGAACAAACGTTTCTGAGTGAGTTTAGTCCAGATCATCAGAAATGTGTACCTGAAGTTCACTGAACATGATACAGCATGGTAATCAACTTGTATTGTGTGTTGGTTTTGTTTAGTGAGGGGGGGCTATGGTGACAGCTTATGCAAGAAGCTGCTAAAAGTTGCTCCCTTTTGTCTGGAGGACTCGGCTGGGCCTAGGGCGGATGTGCCGCTGGCCAGGGCCGAGCCAATTAGTAACAGAATGTTCAGTGATAACACCCCTGTGATAACATATTTAAGAAGGAGAAAAATAAAAAAAAAGTTGTGAAGAAGCAGAAGTAGGGGGCAAAGAGGGGGAGGTGTGAGCCTTGTGGGCTTTGCAGCTGTCACCCTCTGGCCTCCCGCTGGGCGGCCGTCTGGGCCCAACTTGGCCCAGCCAAGCTGCAAGAAGTGAAGACAGGAGATGTGAAGAGAACCTGAGAGGCGTCTGCCTGAGCCGATTGTGAAGAATTTCTTGTGAGGGGAACGGCTGCAGACACCAGGGTCAGTGAAGAAGGAGGGGGAGGAGTAGAGTTGCTCCTGGCAGAGATTCCCCAGCAGCCTGTGGTGACGACCATGGTGAAGCAGGCTGTTCCCCTGAAGCCCATGGAGGTCCATGGAGGAGCAGAGATCCACCTGCAGCCCATGGAGGACCCCACGTCAGGGTAGGTGGATGCCTGAAGGAGGCTGTAGCCCATACAGGGCCTGCACTAGGGCAGCCAGTTCCTGAGGGACTGAACCTCATGGAAAAATGACCTGCGCCAGGGCAGTTCATGAAGGGCTGTAGCCCATGGGATGGATCCCATGTTGGAGCAGGGGAGGAATGTGAGCAGTTCTTCCCCTGAGGAGGAAGGAGCAGCTTAAAGCAACATGTGATGAATAACCATAACCCCCATTCCCTATTCCCCTTTGTGCCTCTAGGTGCGGGGAAGAGGTAGAGATAAGTGAAGTTAAGTTAAGCCTGGAAGAGGGAGGGGTAGGGGGAAGTTATTTTTCTCATTATCCTGCTTTGATTTGAATAACAAATAAATAGCTTTCCCCAAGTTGTATCTGTTTTGCCCATAACAGTAACTTCAATTATCTCTCCCTGTCCTTATCTCAAACCTTGAGCTTTTTGTTATATTATCTCTCCCCTATTCACTCAGAGCATGGGGAGAGTGAGTGGGATACTGCATAGCTTGGTCCCAAGCAGGGCTAAACTACAACACTTTGCAATCCAAAGACAAGACTAGGACAAAGACCTTGAAATTTAAAAAATTAAAATGTTTCAAAATGTAAGCGCCTTTCTTTAGGAGTGAAATGAACATCAAATAAGCGTATTAACTCCTTATACAGTTAAGGACAAAATAGTTGTTTTAGATGACGTTTCACATGTATTCACTATAGTAGCAGCAGGCTATAACAAATTGTGATGCTTGATTTTTTTTGTTATGCTCCCTATAACCTATACTCCCAGCTTTACCAAGGGAAGGTTTCCTAATTCATCTGCCAGTATATGGAGGTTATTTCTTGTAATGTTTAACTTTCTAAGGGAGTGCAGTTTTGCTGCCTGTTGGGAAATGACCTGAAGTTCACTGCAATTATCTTTCAGATCTCTTATGTGCTGTAACTTTCCTATTACTTCTGGAATGGAAACCAGTATGTAATTATTGACAGCTAAAACTTTAAAAAGCAAGTCAAACAAATGTCTTGAAAGAAAATCACTGCAGGTAAGAATATGAGACTTTGGCTGGGTATGTCTGATAATCACAAGAACAATCTGTTCCAAGCTTCTTATCAGGAAGGTATCTGCTACCAACTCGACAGAGCAGAGGTAAAGAAAAGCAAATACTCTTTCCCATTAAAGTAGAACTTGGAGCTGGACCATTCTGCTTACAAGAAAAACCTTGTTAATGATTTAGGGTGAGGGCCTCTCTGAAGTGAATTCTGCTTTCTTAGTCTTTTCAAACTTCCCATGCAGATAGATGGTACAGTTCTGCATACTGAGTTTGGGTTTTTTTTTTAAGTGAAATATAATTTTAATATGAATATATAAAAATAAAACTCAAAAGGTATATATGAAATAACAACTAATGCTGTTGTGCCAGTTTCCACATGTCAGGACAAACTTATTTTAATTATACTCATATAATTTCCAGTGTTCCCTAGGACATCACTGTTTTAACATTTTATTTATATGATCTGTTATTTGTGCAAACCATCTTATTTCTTGTTCTTAGTGCCTCTCAACTGTATGGTAAAAAGATTACACCCTTCTTTTGACTGATGGGTCATTCAGTTTTGTACTCTCATTTATATATGTGTGTATATGTGTGTGTGAGCGAGCGTGTTGGGAACATAAGTAACATCAGCCAAGCAGCCAAGGTCTGTGCTCAACTGCCATATGATTTCTAAGGCAAACCTGTTTACAGTGGGACTCCACCTAACTCTGGATGGAAGCATGCTTAAGGTTCAATGGTTGAACAATGGGAGTCAGGCTTTGAAATTAATTTAAAGCACTTTGCTTTACCTTGGGCTTGCACCTGGTTTGGGTGTAAAGCAGGTGTGGTATGAAGTGTATGTTCAGGCCTGTGCTTAGAAATACAGTGCAGTATCCTCACTGCAGCTATTGTTTAGTAGTTTTACCCTGCATATTTTCCTTCATGGTTATTTTTGTTCTCATCTCCTTTTTTATGTTATATTTTTTGTTCATAATGATAAACTGGTAAGTTCTTCTGAAAGTAATCCCCTGTTAGCTTTGTAGCTTCTATACTAATCTCTTGTTAGCTTTGCTGCTTGTATTCCTGGACCTCATTTGCATTCCCTAATCCAGAGCTGAATCTCTCTGCTCTGAGTACTTACTTTTGTACGGATGTGTATTTTTTAAATAATTAGCTGAAGGATCCTCCCCATAGAACTTAGCACAGATTTAAGACATTTTATATAAACTGACGCTTAAATGGCTTTCAAGAAAACAATTATTTTTTTTATGATTTATCTTTTCATCTGGGAACAGACAAACCATATGTTTATGATTTTTACAATTAACACCCAGCTCTAATTCTGGCATAATATTTTTTTGAAGCTTGCTTTAGTGCTTGCAAAAGGATTGCAGCAAAATTATGGGCTTTCCCCCATCTGACTTTTGCAATTCAAGACACAAAACTGTAAGGTAAGTAGGGCTGGACTTGTGAGAATCTTCCTTTGCCCAGGATCCTCCATAGGCAGAGATCTGCTGCCTTCATTGTACTGTGGCCCTTTGTACACCCGGAAAAAGGGATGTGACAACTGCAGTCACCCATTCAGATTATTTGTTTTGCAAATAGATACTTATAAACAAAAGTAGCTCTACCTTGTGTAGCTAAACCAGGAGTGATGAAAGATGCCCAGCACTTCCATCTCCTATCCTGCCTTCCCCAGTGACCGTGACAATAGGAGCTCTATTATATTAGGAACACTGCAAAGACTATATCAATCTTAAAAGCCAGATAAAATCCATTCTTCCAAATGTCTATTTTGTTTCTGAGAATTGTGGCAACATAACTCCCAGTCATCTACTCCACAACATATATCACACACATTTTTATAATGGAATATTTAGCATGGGTCCCTAGAACCTAAGAATAGCCATACTCAGAGTATGTAGCCTGATATCTGATCTTGAACACTAAGCAGTAGTAGATGACCAGGGAAGAGTATAAAAGTGGACTATAAATGGTATTTTTTGTTTCTTTGAGATTGTCATACTCTAATTTCAGTTAACTATTAGGAGATATGGTCATTGTCTGCTTGCCTTTTCCAAGACTCTCTCCTACAGGTGAAGAAGTCCAGCTCCCTATACTGAAGTTGTTTCATATCTTTGATAATTCTGGTTGCTGTTCTGTTGAAACTTTTAAAGCTCCATTCTACCCTTTTTGAGCACCCCTCCCATACTGTCCTTTTCATTTCTAGTTTAGCAGACTCCAAAATGGCCAGAGAACCAAACTGTTGTAAAGCTGTTGTAACCAAATGTAAGAAATCTCCCTCATTCTGTAGTTCTCAGTTTTACCTATATTGTAGATTTACCAATTTTTAACACTCTACTTTTGCTTAGGCACATTTAATTTCAAGAAAGATCTGTAAGAGTCACTATTCTCATTTGTATATTTATGTAATGAATGATTCTAAACTACATATTATAAAAACATATGTTTTAATAAATGCAGTCAGAGAAGATATTACTTTCACCAACTGGCCGCCAAAAATCCATGTCAGGAACACCATGGCACAGGACATAAAGTTGAAGAGGTTGGATTGGTCATGAGGACTGGGAGTTATCATAAGCCTTTAAATGATTTGACATGCAATAGAAATCATACTGAGTACGGTAACAACCTAATCATCAAGCCCTTTGAGAAGGCAAACTCGAGTGCATGCCCTGTAACCCAGCTCTGGCAGGCTGGAGGAATTTTCCTGGGAGTCAGCCTGGCGTCAGAGTCTGCAAACTGAAGAGTGGAAACCAGGAATCAAATAAATCATGTATGTCCTGTTTTACTTTCCTATATCCGCTTCCAAATACAATATTTGATTTCACTAGTTTAGCTTTTTACCATAATAAACTTACTTAGCTTTTATATCAGAGCATTCCAGATAATGTAAGTGATCTCAGGGGAGCTGCCAAGTCACACGAATGTCATTCCCTAGGAAGAGACTGGTCTAAATGGTGAGACTGGTCTGTGCTCACACACCCAGCACAAGGTCAGATATCTCCTAACAGCTTCTCAAAGCTCCAAAGGCCAACTGGAAGTCAGTATCACAGAGAACTATTTAGGGACGAGTACATTTGAAGAGAAACTATTACCTAAAGTGTCCTTGTACTGCAGCAGAACAGTGAGGTTGGTGGTGGAATATCTGGCAGGCTACTTGAGGAAAATAACTAAGGTAATGACCTAACATGAAGTTTATTATGTTCAAGTGCTAGGTGGACTACTACACCGAAAAGCTAGCCAGCATTCCCTTTGATGCCCATTCTATAATAAAATGATAGCAGAATGGGTAGTGTTGTCAGATTCTCACAAGTTTTTTTTTCTATTTATTATGTTTCCTTTTTTTTTTGCTTCCCCCAGGATGTCTCTGTTTGCTTGATTATTTACCTCATTAATATATATTTTTATGGCTAATCATAATTCCTCAGTGTTCATTTTTATCTGTGGTTCACAGTTGTATGTGCTGGCCTGTTAGATATAAACGAGAAGCTGCAATTAGTTAGGCTAGGGCAGGAACAATGGTGGAGGCAGAGGTCATGCCTTCTAATGCCCCCAAGTTATAACTCTTTATAAATTAAATGATAAGTGGTGCTAGGAGAAACACTGTTGTTCTTTAAGGAATGTGAAAGTCTGAACAAACCTTTCTTCCATTATACTTATCTAAAGGGAAGAAATGCCTCATTCCATACAACTACAACAGTCATTCATATAAACATTCACTTTTTCCCCTCACTGTCACAAGCCCTGAATATAATTTATCAATGTAGTGTGCTCATGTTATAGTTTGGGTGGGGTGTTTTTGTTTGTTTGTTTGTTTGTTTTTTAACTTTGTTGTATTGACTGCAGAGTGGGCATATACCCGGATGTTTTTTCAAAGTCCTCCAACATGACAGACTGTTGTGGAGGCTCCTCCAGGCCAGGACTGCACTGAGACCCTGTAGCACACACCGCTTACAGCTGTACAGCCAAATTAGCTCAGATGTCCTCACACCACTGGCACCACTGCACTTAGATACAGCACACACAAAAGCATCATTCAGGTCTTTTACACTTGCAGCGTAGATATGTTTTCACTATACAATGCTGACTTGGCTCTGACAAGTGATATTTTCAAAGAAAAATGACAAAAAAATGTCAATAAATATTAAACACGCCTCATAATACTGGAGGTAGTAACAGCATAGTAACACAGAGAGCAGATTAGCTTATTGGACTATCTATAAATTACACTTTTTGTATTTCTATGTGTACTAGAAAATATATTACTGAGGGAGAATATAATTTGTGATGATTAGATTAATTAGATGGCTGGGATTCATTTTTCAAGAGGTTCTATCCTTTTCATGCTTATATAACCCTAAATAGTGACTAAGCCATTATATTAATACAGAGCTGAAGAGCACTCGCATTTCATATTTTTTTAATACCCCCTAATTGGGAGAGATGATTCATCTAAGATTTCCATTAAAGCGCTTAGTAAAGAGTGGGTTTTTTTCTTCATTTGCCATGATAATGATAACACAAGCATGGCATGACAGTTACCTTCAGTTCAGTCAAGAAATGAGCAATTAGTTGTTTGTTTAAAAAATAAGTCTAAGTCCTTGCTTATATAGCAAAAGGTTATTGCAACACTATTCTGCAGTGCTGTATTTTTGCTGATTAATTTGTTTCACAGTGCATGGTGATACACTCATCTACTGACATAAGATACATTGCCCGTCTTTTAATTAAATTGTTAAAGCATGATGAAGGATACTAGATTGTGAGAATACTGATTAAATTTTACTCGTTTCAATCCACTTCTAAAACTTAAGCTACAAAAGCTGATTTGAAGCCTACCAACATTTAAAGTATGATGTCTTTTTTGGGTTGTAATCCCAACACACCTTTTCTACACAATTAGCATTTTCTTTTTATACTCTGTTTACATGTTAAATATCTATGCAAATCATATACTAATTTATATATAGTCAGAAACAAAGAATATAGTTATTTTGGTTCTCAGGCATAATTGTTTCATTCAAGTAATTTTATTTCTTGATATCAATTAAACAATCATCACAGTGTAAATGGTAAATACAGAACACATTACTTTTGTCTGTGCTAATTTTTATCATGAACAGAGATCTCAAGAACTTAAAAATTTTGATTCTGTAGGACTGGTGATCACACCCAAATCATGGCAAGTCTTTCTATCTTATCGCTCTCTACAACAACGTGAAAGGAGGTTGTGGTGAGATGGATGTCGGTCTCTTCCCCAAGCAGCAAGCAATAGAATGAGAATAAACTGCCTCAAGTTGCACCAAGTGAGGTTTAGATTGGATATTAGGAAAAATTTCTTCACCAAAAGGATTGTCAAGTATTGGAACAAGCTGCCCAGGGAAGTGGTGGATTCACCATCCCTGGAAGTATTTAAAAGACACGTAGATTGTGGTGCCTGGGGACATGGTTTAGTGGTGGACTTGCCAGTGTTAAGTTACTTCATGATCTTAAGGGTCTCTTCCAACCTAAATGATTCTATGATTTCTTGATTAACTGAGTTTTGGAAGATGAAGGAACAGAAGTTGTTCCTTCCTGCAGTTCTGTTTGTTCTAGATCATCTGAATAAAGTTTGTTTTATCACAGATTCTATCCTCCAAATCCCATCTACACCACAGGACATATAAACATCAATTGCTTGGCACGAAGCTTGTAAGCAATACTTAGTGAACAGTCATATACAAGAAGTTTTGTAGATTAAGGCAAATTTTAGGAAAATTTGACTACAACCTGAGTGAAACAAAACAAGTCTGACATCTCTTGCTTAATCACCCATTTTTATGTATGTCTGATTATGTTTGTGTTAAGAATAATTTGTTTTGACATAACGTCATGATTTAGCCCTACTCAGCAGCTAAAATACCACACAGTTGCTCACTCACTCCCCTCTCACCATTCCACCCACAGTCAAACAGGAAAGAGAACTGGTAAATAAAAAGGAGGAAAAACTCATGAGTTGAGATTAAAAAAAAAGTTTAAGACAATAATAGAAGAAAAAGAAACAGAGATGGAAAACAAACAAGCAAACCAACCAACCATCCCACAATAACAGAAAATACTTAAACATAAAATTTACAGTACACAGTGGAGCTGCTCACAGTAGAGCCCAATGCCCAGCTTCCTCCCAAGTAGCAGGAACCTCCCCTCAGCACCCTCCTCACTGATATACTGAGCATGACATCACAGGGTGTGGAACAGCCCTTGGGCCAATTTGGGCAAACTCCCAGCTGTTGGCAAGTTAGTAACCTATCCCAGCTGTGTCCCCCATCCACAGGTGCCACCAGATCCAGCTCCTCTCCCAGCTCAGGTAAAAATTATAGAATCATAGAATAGTTATCCTAGCCAGAACCAGGATACATAATATTTCAGAAGTATTTACAAATAAAATCAAGCAAGTAATTTTACTTTTGGTAAATGTCCTTGAGCTGAAAGATAAAATTTCAGCATCTTTACTGTTGACTTTTTCTTTAAAAGCTGCAAATTTTTTCAGTGTTTGAAGGTTAAAACCTTTGAAAAAAAACCAACTTAAAATATCCATTAATAAAACAAAACTCAAGATAACCTATTGTATTAAAATATCACACAGATTATAAATGCAAACAGTACTTTTATAAACATGCTGTCAATTATCTGAAAGAGGCTACTGAATTTCATTTGGTCATTCCTGAAACAAGCTGTAACTTTGGACTACAATGTATCTGTAAGAATGGTATTAAGTCTTGATTTCAAGTGACAGAGAATATCTACAGAAGTTTTTCAAACAACACACTGATAATATTGTTGACATTTTGCACCTTACTTTATTAGAGTGAATCTAACTTCAGTTTCTAATCACTGATTCTTGTTAATGTCTTTTTCATATATTCTAAAGAGCTATTGTCAGACATCTCTTCTCCACACATATACCTGTTGACTGTAATCATGTTATGCTGTCCTCTTCTTTGGAATGAAATAGTTTTAACTATTAAGTTAGTTATATATAGCTTATATAAGCTAGAGCTCACATTAATTTCATGAATGAATAGCCTTTATATATTATTCTGGTTTTAACTGCACTTCATGAAATGTAGGTACTATATGTAGATATAATGTTCCAATTTTGGTCTCACTAGTTGCTATAGAAAAGCAGTAATACTCTCCTAATTCAGTTTTATATCTCTTTGTTTATACATGGAAGAATTGTGTTAGACAACCACCACATAGCTACTGCATGGCAATGAGAGGTCCTTTTATATGAGTTACTAACATAAGCCCTAGGTCACATGTTGGTTTTCTATCTTGTAACTGTTCTCTACATTTGTTCTTATGTTTTGTCTTTTATTTACTGTTATTAGAACATACTACTCAAGTTTAATAAATTAATATATATTTTTTTTAAATGCAAGAGGATGCAGAATGAAGCTTCAAAAGGATAAGGACTTCCTCCCATGTTGTAAAGCTGATTCTATTAGTAGCAGCAGCTGTAACAAAGCTCACAAAACAAGGAGCCTATTAAATTATCACATGTCAGATTTTGCTTAATCATACAAGTACTTGAACTCTGCTTTGGCAATGGTCTTACCGTAACAGCATCAGGTATTGGGTCACAGCATCACAGGTAACAGCTGAATCATTATGAAGGAGACATGTATGATGTTTATAATAAGCTTTTGAGATGGACTGTTTACAATTTTCTATAAGACGTCAAAGAGTATATTAAAGCTGGATGTGGAAAGGGTGAGGTGAGAGGTTGTCTTTACCAGCTAGCTGCAAGAGAGATGATGTGTGACTGGTGGTAGTGGTTCTTGAAGCTCACAAAACACAGAGCTTATGGAGGCATGTTAGCCCTTGTGTTAGGGAGGGCAGTACTGATTAATCTTGGGAAGTTCACAAGATGCAGGTTGGCAGTTCTCGTGGGTAGTATAATTTTTATTCTTTAAGATACTATCCCAACCCATATTAAAGAAACAAAAGCATATAGTGAAAAAGTTGTCTATCAGTCCCATGTCTTCACAGAATAGCAGGGGAAGAAGAGCCAAGGAAGATTCTTCTCACTGCACACTAGGCTTCTGATATTGTATTTCCTCTCTTCCCTCTAATACAGTCATATAGGTAAGCTTTAAAATGCATGTAAATAAAATGTTAAAAATTTATCTATATGTAGAGGAGAAGGCTCTCTTGTGATGGCTTAAAAGACTTGTTCGGTGGAGAAAAACTCTTTTTCTTAGTATGGGTATTAAATAGGTTGCAGCATTCAAATAATATTGAAATTATTTCAGAATGATAAAAATGAAGTGCTGCTGGGAGACATTCATAGCCTGTAAACTGAGCTGCCATCCCAACAGGATCATTTACTACTCTTCCCATTTGCAGAATCTCTCTTGAAGACTTTCAAGAGGGTGACTAAGGCCTGTCTCCAGTGGAATTGATGAGGTTTTTTAGGAAATAAATAGATATCAGCAAATGTCTCTCCCATATTAAATACAAAGTAGGACATATACCAGTAGTTTAAAATATGTGATCTTTCAGGAACATTAGTATTAAAAGTAATAATAGTTAGAAGCCTAGGAAATTCAGTGTTATTTTCTATCCACAGTAGGTTAGAATTGCTCTCTGTGAGGAATAAACATCCATAGAGATGCAAAAGAAGTCATTAAGAAAATTATATTTTACTCTGATTATTGTAGGTCATTAAAATGTTTCCATTACCTTCACTTAGTATCAGATGTTTAAAATTATCCTCATATGCTTGATGAATATAATAATTTACATATTTATGTTGTTGCTTACTTTATTAGGTAAAATATTTAAGATAGTTAAACTTACAAAATTCTTTTCCTCTGAAGATGTCACATCCAAAAACTTCAATACATGCGTCTGTTTTTGTTATGCTGGAGAGATACACTCTAAGTTACCATGTTTTGGTTTTGTCTTGCTAGAAGCATTTGATTTTTCTAGATCACAGGGAGAGCTATTGAAAGCTGGAACTTATTATTTTAACTAAACTTATTGTTCTGGTTAAAACAATAAACACCACAGAGGAGTTTCTTACAGAGCAGAATCTTGCCTCCTCTTTGAAGAACTTTGGGTTCTTTCCTAGGATCTTAAAGAGGTTGATACATTGCCTATCCATCCATGGTCTAGCCATCTCTCACAAACTGACTCTAGGATCCTTTATCATATTATTATTCATTGCCCACTCTCTAGACAAAATTGGACTTGGACACACTGAAAGTGATGAGTACTAAAACAGGGCAATTAAAATTTTGTGTGCTATTAGTATTCACCTAAGAGTATGCTTAGGTGAAAGCACATTAATTTTCTCTTCATATCATTCCTTAAGAGATTATTTATAACTGAAACATTGCTATTGCAGCTGACTAACTCTGTAATGACTTATTTAAAGAGACTAAGTACTTATTTTTCGTTTCATTCAATATTCTTCTCTATTGATTAAAAATTGTTTTGACTATCCACAATAAATTAAACAATATTCAATAGTCCTAAAATTATATTCTTTTGACTAATCAAACATTAATTTGTTCTTCCATGAAAAGCACACAATCTGAACTTGCATTTAACAAAAATACTTAGTATCTTCAAGTAAAACACCATTTCAATACTTTATTACAATTAATATTGGAACAGATAAAACCTTATTCTGTGTAATAAAAAGGCTCATTATTGATGCAGAAATTATGTATGTTTGTCTTACCTTTTCTAGAGAAGAAATAACTAGCATTTTCAAAGGTGTCATTTTTATTTAAACCTTTCCACAGGAAGACATGTAAAGTTGTTACTGAAACAACCACCTATGCTGTTTGACTTGGGATTTTTTTTCAGACTCCTCTGTTTTCATTCAGAAAATATTCATACCTAAGGCTAGTAAGTATTTTACATGTCCTTAATTTCGCTGATCCTCAAGACATAGTAAAAAATTACCTCTGAGCTTGGTGTGCTGTGCCACATCCCTAAACTAGCATCCACCATGACTGTTATCAAGACAATGATTGAAACAGGGACTATAATTTTTCAATGCTATAAATTTTCAGAAGTTTTGTGCACTTTGCCCCTCAATATATTCCTATCTTCCTCATAGGTTCTATACCAACTATATATTTGATGTTGTAGCTCCAGAAATCAAAAGTCAGACTTTGTGTGGCAAGAGAAAGCTCATATTCTAGGCAACCATTAGGAAATGCAAGGTTCAGTGTTCTCACGGAAGTAATTATAGTGACTGTACTTCAAAATGCACAGCACTTTCCATTCATTCACCCAAAGCATTAAATTTATTGATTATATTTCCATGAATGGTGTTATTTTGTCCCAGCTTCTACAAACCAACAGTTTGATGTCTGCTCTGAAATAAGCTGCCTATACTATCAATGAAAATAAGTACTCTCAAAGAATGATTTGTCTGATCCCCCCCAAAAGTTATCTAAAATAGCTGGTATCTCTAATTAGTTTAGAAAAACTTAAACAGAATTAGGTGACATGAATCTGTCCTATACACCCAGAAAGGGTCACTTTGACATTCACGTCATGCCTGTTGGTGTTCGAGAAACATTTGGACAATGCTTTTAGATACATGGTTTAACTTTTAGGTTGGCCTATGTAGAGTCAGGAGTTGGATTAGATGATTCTCATGGGTCCCTTCAAACTCAGGATACTCTGTGGTTCTTATCAAACATTTACTTCAGTCTTGATTCTCAAGTAGGGTATTAGAATGCATGACCAATTTCACATCCTTTTTTATAATCAAATGCCAAACTTGGAGGCTTTAAAAAAAAATAGCATAGCTTTTGAGAGGGGAATAGGTTATGGGGGTGCTTTTTAAGAATTACAGGTGACCATTGGCATAGTTTTTAAGTTTTATTTTGCTACTGTTTGCCAACAATGGAAAATTTCAAAAAGCTTTTTAGTCCAGATATTCATGAGCAAGAACTAGACAGCTAATCCACAAATCAAGTATATACCTTCACCATCCTTTTAACCTATTTAAGCTATTGAATATGCAAACTTCTTAAAGACAAAATAAAATGTAAATTTTAAATTAATTGGAAAAGTGTATGAATGTGCAGTTATTACAGAGCAGTTAAAAATGGTATTCATTATTTGCAAATTATTTTGCTGTTCATTGGGGAACTGACATATCTTTTCTAAATGCTTTGGTTTTCACTTTCCTAGCTCTAGATTTTGTCAATCTAATATTGTTGATGTATGTCTGTAACTTTTCTTCAAGGTTAAAGGTATTTCTATGATACAGATGACACACCACTGCTTACAGTTAAAGTAATTTTTAAAATAAGATTAGCCAAAACCATGTTGAACAACCAAACAAAAACAAGTTTTGTACTAAGGCTAAGAAACCAATCTAAATCTGAATCCACTCAAAATACAACTATGAAGACAAAGCTCCGACTATACGTTTACTCATAATAATAAATTATTTTCCTAATTTATTCTTTAAGTACACATATGCACAGAGAAAGAGAGAAACACACTGCACTGATGCTATTTCCACCGATAAAAGCCCTGTCTGCTTACAAATCTTTGTGTGTACTAACTTACCAGCACTATATGTTATTTATTTGCCTGTCACATTTTTTCCAGCCTCCTCCATTTCTTTATAAAATGTTTCTTTAGGAGTCCCAAGAGATACTTGCACAGTGTTTCTTAGTGCCTGACAGTCTGAACAATCCCAGGAAGTCTAAACACCATCCTTGTTGCTCATGCCCTCGTCTCCCTATCCTACAGCTGTAACATAACAGCCTGAGAGTTAACAGGAGTCAGGATCCATAAACACAAATACTTGTGTTTATCAATATGGGTGCAAAATTAGTCAAATCAGTAATGCAATCTGAGCTTTGGTTCTGCTCTCAAATATAAGAACTCTCATTGCTGATACAGACTTACATGCATCTACATATATATTTATATCTCTAAATATAATATGTACTAAGAAAATTATTGGTTATGCTTAGATTGTTGTTTTGGTTTTCCTGAATATATGGATTATTGTATTCTGTATGTGAGTCTGTTTATTCAAGATAACATGCAATGCATTCATCATAACAATATGAAATTAATTTATGGAAAAAGCAAAAGGAAAGTTTGAAAACCAAAAGAAATTTAAAGGTATGGTGTGTCAGTGTAGATGTAAATTATTTTGTTGTTCAATTCCATCTAGTAATTTTTTGTATAATATTTCTTGGAATCTTAGTGGAAGTTAGTGAAATAGGACAATGACAGAAAAATTTACATCACTTGAATTGTATACATAAATAAAAAGTTTATTAAAATTAAATGTAATGAAAAATACCAGTGTGAAGATGGTATGAGGTTTTGTAGTCAATAAGGTTTCATAACACTTACCTTTTATATAAGGGGTATAAAGCATGCTATTAAATTTTATGTGCAACAGTGAACACAGCATGCTTTGTTGCAAGTACTATAGCTGTATTCCCAAAGAAAGGATCAGTGCCCTATTCAGGAAGAAAAGATTACGAAAAAACTGTTCATGTGGTTTCAGTTTAAGAAGGCATTTCCAATATTATCAGCCTGGCCCACTGTAGGCTTTCTTTTGTTTAGGAGAAGGAGGAGGGGAAAAAAAAAAAAAAAAGATAAATGTAATAGTTTACTTTGTAAAGTGGTAAGCTTGGATGGCTGACAGGCAAATAGGTAGTTTTATCTTTTTTATTTGGAGTAAACAAAGTCCAGAACAGGAAACAGCAACTGCTACCCTGCTGCCAGCCATACAGCATGAGCAGATTTTTCCTAATGGTATGCATTAGGATCTGTGCGACGTCAAAACGCAAGAGCCTTAGTATCCTGAAAAGCACATCTGTAAGAGGTAATAGTCCTATTAATGACAACAATTGATCAATGGCAACTTGCCTTTCTGGGAGGCAGCATCTCCCAGCAACTCTTAAGTTTTGTTTTGCACGCTTCATCTTTAATAGGAGAAAGAAAAAAATATAACTCAGTACACTACCCTTCAGACTTGACTTGGATGTGATGTGGCTCATTGGTTAGAGAGATTGGTCATGAATGAAAAAGAGCTCTCTGAAGGCTGATGGCTGAAAGCCAGGAGAGAAGATATTCCATTTGATTATAAAAGTAAATCCATCTTTCAGTATTAAAGTTTGCAACTTCTGACCTGTGACTGCTAAATGACCACGTAAAAGTAGTAAAAGATTGTCCTAACAAACTGTTTTTGTCCAGAAGTTTGTAATTTTTTCTCTTGGAAGTAGCTCTTGCTACTGCCTTTGACACTTTGTTTGTATCATAACCTACATCCCGCACCCATCTACTAAAGAACAGGATTATACTAATATGGATCACTGTCCAAGCTTATTACCTCTACAGTTTTCAGATATAGGAGTTAGAGGAGAGGTCTGAACTTCTTGCAGAAAGATCTGACACATTATTTATTTTGATCACAAATCCCAATGAAATTCTACCTTTTTTTTTTTTTCACATCCTTGTAATTTTAATTAAGAAATGTCAAAATATTTTAGCATCATTAGTTTTAAGGAAACACATAAGCATTCCCAGAGCCGGGGTTTGTGGAAATTTGTTCCAATTAAAAAAAAAATGCCTAACAAAAATATCCTAAATAAAACTAACGGTGACTCAAAGAAATAGCAGATGATACCTGACAACCAGAGCAATAACTTTTTTTTTTTTTTTTTTTTTTTAAATCAGACTGGT
>JAAGAY010145579.1:0-11606 GCA_011801015.1 Ardeotis arabs | reverse complement strand
CTAACTCATAACTCTTCTGTCAGTACTTGATTGGCTGTAACAAAGGTCAGGTTTAAATTTAAGGGGATTACTTAAGAACAAAAAAAAAAGGCTGGCTTGAGTTCCACTATAAATCTTTGGATAATTATATTAAACTTTCTGGTTCTGTGAGAGCTGATCTTCCTCATTCACGAATACAAATTAAATAGCACATAAAGAATACTCTTATTACAAGGAAAAAAAAATGCTAACAAAGTAGGTATGTAAGATAACAATAACTAATTCTTAAAGTGTTACTAAAATGCTTTTAAACAGCTAACTTTTTTTTTATTCTAGGGAACAGTTAGGCTACACTTTTCCTCTCATGCAGTAATCTCCACTCGCTTTTTAAAGTTTAAGTGTCTCTGCATCGCAATGTTTGATTTGAGCGAATCTGATCTGCTAGTTTGCCATGTTGTTACCTGTTGCTCATTTCACTCTCCCAAGCCAAGCTTCACTGCACTCCTTGTCTCCAGAGCCACACATTGGGCAGCTGGTTGCTCCCTTACCTGTTTTCATGTGCTATTCTTTTAGGTACCCTTACTCCATTGCATGATCCTGCACCCATCCCATCCCATCTGAGCCTCCTGCTTCTTTTTTTTTCTCTGATAACCACTCTAGCCAACTCCTACAGGTCTGCTCACTGGTTATTGTATCACCTCTTAGGAGGGCTCACGTAATATTGAGAAAGTCTTCCAACTCACAGGAGGCTTTTAAACGCTCCTTGTTCAATGCATCTTGAGGGAAAGTTCAGAAGAAATGCATAGGTCATTTTTTTCCTCTCTTAAACCTTAAGAAGACTTTTACCCAAAATGTACCTTTCTTGTTGTCCTAGGATCTTGCATTCACATCCCAGTACCAAAAAAAAATGTTTGATTTTCTAAGGTCAGAACACTCATCCGAGGCACGTTCACAGTTATTTGGGTGAGATATATCCACACTATTACAAAAACAAACTCTCTTTATAATTTTATGACAGAACTAGCTCAACAGCACTACCTCTCAAGAACAGTCCACTAATCTCCCTGTCTCCAGCACTGCACTTCTTTTCCAGGCTTACACTCCTTCCTCTGTCATTCCTTGCGGAATGATTTCCTTTCACTTTAGGCCTTCCTTATCAGGTTCATATTCATACATGTCATGATGCAGCAACTATGCCTGTATGAGGCATATCTATGAGGCTAGTTCTATCAGCATAGACTCCAGACAGCCTCACAGCAGTGTACTGAACAGCAAAAATTTTGAGCAACTAAGATCTGCGGTGACAGGATCTGTGACTTCTCTTATAAAAAACCAAGTTGGCATATGGACATCACCTTTTTTGAAGACTTATGGCAGCCCTGGTGTCTGAACTCAGAGTCTATAGTCAAGGGCTGTTGGGCCAGCCTTCCTAAAATATTGAGAAGCAGGGTTCAGATTGCACACCACTTTTCATTATTATTGTCAATGACAGGCAGAATCTGATGGCTGTGGATAACAGATGGTCTGAACTCTCATGAACTCAGAGATTCAGATCAATCTTAAGTGTCTGGTTGGTTATCTGAATATTATCTACAATTCCTATGGATATAAGTAACTTCTCAAAGGCACATTGCAAGTATAACTGAAGGGAACACAATAGCCTATTTAATGTTTTAAATGCTCAGTGCTAAGATGTCAGCAGTATCATCTGATATAATCATCAAAATACCATCTGAGTATTCTGTGCTCAAAATAAACAGATACTTTTAAACACTCTCTCAGTGCCTCAGCTTTCGATTTTATTATGGTGTTTTGATTATAAAATTGCTAAAACTTTTGAGTGATATAGCAAATATCGAAAGAAATGAATAGTTCTGTCTTCAGCACAAATGTGTGTAAGTAACTAATATAGCATAAGGCGAATACTTGGAATTCTAGGGAAAAAGAGAAAAAAACTAAGCGTATGCTCATTAATTTAACATTACCTAGCCTGTGCATTGCAGTGTGTGCTTTCATGGCAAAAAATATGTGATCATTGATTTGAAGACTGTACTATGAACGACAGTATCAAATTAAAGCTGCATGGTTAATGCTCTGGGAATTAAATTCAAATTAATTGCATTAGTGTATTATATTAATATAATTTTCTGTGGCTTTCTGTGTGATTAGTGAAATCTGAAAAGTGTATGCATGCAAACGTGTAGAAAAGAAGGGTCTTTAGTTTTCTTTTTTTACAGATTCTTGATCATGATTGCACTTTGTGTGCCTCAGGCAGCTGTGGCAGGGAATTTGGAGCAGGAGGCAAAGCTGCTCACCTCGGCCCCAGGTGGGCCGAAATACCCACCCCTTCCCCTCGCTGGAGACCACCACTGCTGCTGGGGCTGTGGCCTTGGTACAACACACTGCCCCTGAGAAAGCTGATGGCAAGTCTCCATCACGCATCACCTGCCTGTCGAGCTGAGAGTGTGGACGCCTGCCCGGTGCCCAGCACCAAGGCCGGCCCCGGGACGAGGCCCACCAACCACCCTCCTGCCACTGCCACCGAAATGGCCTCGAAGCACCTCAGCAACCACGCGGCGAGGCGGGCGGCAGAAGAACTACAATTCCCAAGAGGCTCCGCGCACAGAGGCCACGCGATTGGCCAGGGCCCGAGTCCAATCAGCGGGGAGGAGGTGGGTAGCGGTGCCGCAGGTGCTCGCTGGCGGCCGGGCGGCGGGGGGAACATGGCGCTGGGCACCAGGGCATCGCGGCGGCTGCTGCACCTGCCGGCCGGGAGCTGCCTCCTCCTGCTCCTGCTGCTGCTCCTCCTCCTCTGCGGCCAGCTCGGGGGAGGACAGAAAAAGAAGGAGGTAGACACATTCGCTTCTTTCGCCATCGCGTCCGGCTGAAGGGGCTGGGGCTGCCCTGCCGCGCTGCCTCCCCTTCGTCAGCCCCCGCGGTGTCCCCCTCCTCCCGGCGCTCTCCGCCCTGCCTCTCCCCGCAGCCGCCCTCCTCCTGCCCCGCTGGCTTCTCTCCCGCCCCAGCCCTGAGGGGGGCGCCTGCGGGGCGGCAGAGATGGCGGGCGAAGATGGCCGGCTGCAGCTGCTGGCGGCGGCGGCGGCGTCTCTAGGGCAGCCGGTAGCCAGCGCCGCGGTCCCCAGCGTGATGTTCCAGCCCAGGCGGGTGCCGTCCGTTGTCGCAGGCCTTTAACTCCCTGGTTGTGAGCAAATAAAAGGCAAGGGCCACCGTCCCGTGCTCGACTGGCCGCTGCGGCGGGCCTCGGGTGCCTCAGCAGCCAGCGGAGGGTGAGGGGCGCTGGCCTGCAGCAAGCCGTCAGGAGAATGAAATTAAACCCCCTGTTCTTGGTGCCAACGAAAATAAATGCCCAGAGTTAATAAATAACAGTGAAGCGATGGCAGCAATGTGTGCGTGCTGGTGTAGGTGCTGATGCTGTCTTCAAGGTGTCTTCTGGGTAAGCGAGACACAGAGGAAGGAGCAGTTTCAGTAGTAACAGTCTTATCTTCTGTATTTAAATAGGGAAATGTGCAAAAATGTGTGGTATAAATATTTGCCTTTTTCAGGTTACAATGCTGCTAGAGCTTACTACACTTCTCTCTCCTAGCTTGCCCTCAATTTCAGGCCAGGTTCTCATATACCCAGTGCTAGGCCAACCAGTAGAGTCTTTGTACAGTTTCTTTACATGTCCTTTGTACGGTCTCCTCCTTTAGGGGAGGAGGTAGAATTCTACAGTTCTGTAAAAAGTTATTTTTGTTATTTTTTTACATCTGTATTCTGTTGTTAATGTTACCAGAGGACTTGTGCTTTGTGTTGGTGGAGGAGAGGGAAAGAACAATTTTGGTAACAGTCTGTCTGCTCAGACAAAGAGAAG
Source organism: Ardeotis arabs (assembly GCA_011801015.1). Classification (NCBI taxonomy): domain Eukaryota; kingdom Metazoa; phylum Chordata; class Aves; order Otidiformes; family Otididae; genus Ardeotis; species Ardeotis arabs. Next base: position 7,759 of record JAAGAY010145579.1, on the reverse strand, counting down.
GATGGTAAAAAAAATATACTAGTTTATTTGTTTTGAATTTTCTTTAAAGAACTACGTAGGCTACTGAGGCTTGTAGGCCAAATAAGTAAAACGAGAGGGAGCAGAGAGGGAGGTACTGATGTCTTCTGGTGTCCAGTGACAGGACTCAAGGGAATGGCTTAAAGCTGCATCACAGGAAGTTCAGATTAGATATTAGGAAAAAGTTCTTCACTGAGAGGGTGGTCAAGCACTGAAGCAAGTTCCTCAGGGAGGTGGTCATGGCCCCAAGTCTGTTGGTGTTCAAGAAGTGTTTGGACAATGCTCTTAGGTATATCATTTAACTTTTAGGTTGCCGTGTGTGGAGTCAGGAGTAGCACTCGATGATCCTTGTGGGTCTCTTACAACTCAGGATATTCTGTGATTTGAAAAGGCCAAAGTTAGTATGTAAAATCCTTACTTAAGTGTCTAAATAGCAGTCTGACTTTGTGGTCTCTGCCAAGTTAAAGAATAATCTAATCGTTGAGATAAATCCCTTGGGTACCAATGTAAAAAAACTGAACACCTTTGCTCTAGGCATTCTCGTTTTCCCTTCTGGAAAGGTTAGGCAGTAGTGTGTTGCTCTTCTGCTGCTATAATTAACTTATTTTCAAAACTTTACCTTATTAGATTATTTTTAATAAAATGTGTTTAATGTTTGACACGCTTGATTTTCTTTTGCTGTGATGTTCTGGCATTGCAACTTTTGTTGACACTTTCATGTGAAGTGCCAGCTGTGCTACCAAGATAGCTGAAATAATCGTTATTTCTTTTTAAATAGAGTCGTTTCCTAACAAGTAAATAATGCTAAATTAAAATGGACATCTACAATTACTTTCTATAAAGTTTCCCAAATCTACTGCAGTGGTGGTACATAACAGGATTGAAATGGATGTATTTTGCCTAGCCATTTGTTACTGCGGTTCAAGATGGTATTTCTCCTCTGTAAAGGTTGTTATTCATTTTTTTTTCCCTTTTAACTGATTTAATGGAATAACTAACACCACTCAGTCTTCTGCATCTTTTTACCTCCATTTTTCATTCCTGTTTAATATTTTTTTCTATTAATGAAATTAACTAAATTTTAAAGTAGAGGGACGCAGATTCAGATGAGACATCAGGAAAAATTTGTTACAATGAAGGTGGTGGAACACTGGAACAGATTGCCCAGAGACATGGTAGATGCCCTATCCCTGGAAACATTCAAGGCCAGGTTGAATGGGGCTCTGAGCAACCTGATCTAGTTGGATGTGTCCCTGCTTCTTGCAGGGGGGTTGGACTAGATGACCTTTAAAGGTCCCTTCCAACCCAAACCATTCTACGATTCTAGATACTGCTCATACAGAAAAAAAAAAGCTTACTGGTTTTATGTAGACATACTCTATCTACAACTGCATATTTACAGAAGCTAGTGCAACCTTGTAAGTGCTTGATTCACTATAAATGCAAGCTTAAAGGAAAGTAACTTAGTGGTATTCAGAATTTTATACATTGTATATATATTACAAATATCACTTTGCATGTGTCTGTATTGTATACAGCTAAAGTCTGGCTCCTTTTCTTGCCCTGCTAACCTCATGATGAAAACAGTAGTAGTTTGCCCAGTATATATGGGGGAAAAACATCTATATGTGAAAGATGGAACTTGAACTTTCTTACAGTAAGCAGTTTGGAAATAACATTTTAAAACTGTTCTGAGGAAAATTATATGAATTGAAAGAGCACAGGATCTTGTACTATGGGAGATTTGTGTTCACAATTCTGTCCAGAAGCACAGGTAAAAGGTAAAGATGACAGAAGTTAAATGGGTAAAGTGAACCTAATTTTTTCTATACAAAGAGTGATAAGATTGCCATAGCTTTTATGGAAGTAGAAAAATGGTTGAACATACAGTGAATTACTTCAAAATGAACACTGCAAAAGGGAAGTTAAGGTAGTAGGGTTAAAATGTGTATCTTGTGAGATAAAAAGAAGTCGCATCTCAGTTTCCTCTTTCCTACTTGCTTTGTGTGTGTCTTTGTTGGGGTGGTTGTATGGAAAGAGGGGTTAAGGACTACAGAAAGGAAACTTCTTTCCCAATCAACTTTTTTGAAAACCTTGAGTACTTGAAAGTGAAATACTCGAGAATGACAATGACTTGAGATGTTGGAATTGGAGCTTAAGCAAGGAAAGTATTCTTGGTGAAAACAATGATTTTTTGTTTGTTTGTTTGTTTTAGTTTTTTTTCTTTTAAAATGTTGACTACATGGAAAAGCGAGCATAAAGTGTGAATGTTTAGAGGTGTCTGGATCGGTTGTATGAGCCTGGAAGATGGAAGTAGTCAATTTGGAGAAAGGAGAGGACCGAATTAAGGTATTAGATGTTTTTGAAGGACTTACTGCTAGCAGAGAAAGATGAATGGGGAAACCAGAGCACATTGACATAACTTTCTGTGTTAATTGTGGAATACTATATTATAGCTGTATTTATAGCGGAAAATGTGTAAGTTCTTAAATTACTAAAATACGTTGGCCTATACAGTAAAATATTCTTAATGATAACAAAAGGAACTTTCTCCTTTGGGAAAGTTCTGAGGGCCATCTTAAATTTGATTAAATTTGTAAAAAAATTAAGGATCTATTAGAGAATGGATTTGAATTAGTTGATAATTAGTCATCTCGTGTCATGGAAGCTATTTCTAGAATGGCAGCATGAATACGTGAACGTACAAAGATTCCTATTGCTTCTCTTTGATCCTGCTGTTCACTTTTCTGTATTGTGGACACCCGTGACAGCCTTCACCACTGAGGAGATGAATAGAAAACATTGGACTGCCTTAAAATGACCACAGATAAAATGTACTAATTTGGAAATTAGATAAAGAGCAACACCATAACTTTCTCACATGGCTCACAGTTAAGAGCTAACTAGATTTGAAAATTTGATTTTAATTCTGGTGCTGAGCAGTGCCTTTATCTATAGTGAAGTAAAAAAAAAAAAGTTCTTGGTTATAGAAATAGAAGCGTGTAACTGAAGAACTGTTCTCTTGGTAACTATATTCGTAATGGAAGAAAATAATAATTTACTGTTTCCACAGCATCTGAGATAATATATTTGTATTAACATACATGCATTTTCTGTAAGGCATATTCCCAATCCTTTTGAAGCTTTTTATATATCTTATACAAATTCTAAGTAGATAAAACTGTTAAAAATTGAAAGGAATCAGAATGAGAGTATTATACTTTGAAATATACCACTTGACTTTTTATTATAAATTGCTTTGCATGGACAATTTATATAGGTAAATAAGATTTTTTTGACTGAAGCACATAGGAGGAGAACGTTGGTTTTGCAATATTGAAACCATTTCTCATAGAGGGTAAAGTTTATATTTGAGCGTTCAGGTGGATGATTCAGAAGCTTAGTTAAACCACTGATATGCAATTGGAGTAGCTGTTTTTCTGTAGGTAAGTTTGTCATTACTGTGAAATCCGAATCAGGGAAGCTGTCTGTGTAGACCAATGTGTCGGCTTCGTTCAAGTGGAAGTATCTTGTTGAGTTTAAATCTGCTCACATTGTAGTAATTTTATTTTTCTGTAATGTAAGCTTCTGTAATGTCTTAGTTTGTCAGTGTATTTTTGAAGTATTTCAAGACTGGTCTCTATCAATATTCCTTACTTTTTCCTCCCTGTATCTCTCACCCTTTTCCCAACCGGGTGTAGAAGTAATGGCAATTGTGAGAAATTGTAGAAGATAGAGTTGGAAGGACAATTTAATTGGTGCTTTATCCCAAAGCTCAGCTAAGTTTTTATTGTTCCTGACAAATGTCTGTCTGATATACCCTTAGAAGCCTTTAGTGGTGGTAATTCTGCAGCTTCCTTAGGTAACCTGTTATTGTGCCTTACTGTTAAAAGGATTTTTTTTTTTTTCCCCCAAAGATCTAATCTAAATTTCTGTGTGTTCAATCCTCCCATTTTTAAGCCTGTTATTTCTTGTCCTTATCATGAACATAAAGAATAGGTTATTCTTTGACGGATAGTCTTCTTGATTTAGACAGGGACTATAGGTAGCATTTGACAGATTGGTTTTTTCTTAAAAATAGAAGCAACTGTGTAATTTTTTTAAAGGTTTTGAGTGTTAAATGTAATAATTCTCCTCAGAGAATCTTAAGTCCTGAACATACTTTCCTCTGTTTTATGTGAAATTAACTGGGATAGATTAGCAGGATCCTCTTGTTTCTGCACCTTTCATTCTTATTTTTCTTTGGATTTACACACTGAACCTGTCTTGTTTATTGATTATTATTACCACATTTCTTCCCTTGCAGCGAGGATGGTACTTTCTGCTTTAAAATTATTTTCCTAGTCTAATTTGTGGTGATGTTTTAACATAAATGTAGCAATTCTCACCCTTGCAGAGCTAGGACCCACAAAATGTGCAGCAAAGCCTGCTGCACTTGGTCTCTGTTGCTCCAAAATGGAAAGGGCACTACTTAGTTTCTTTCTCTGTCTCCTGACACTATTTTCCATGATCTGTAGTATTCTTTCCTTCTGATCAATGTTCTGCCTGCGTATTTAGTTTAAAGAAAGAAAGGATGAGAAAAACATGGTAAAGTGAATGGAGAAAAAGAAAAGAAGAAAAAAGATGTATGATGACTGAGGAGTGTTCAGCACAGATTCAGTGATATGTGTAGTATAAGAGACAGGTTCTTGATCTCTCAGTATCTCTCATAGTATTTAAACCAAACAGTGATAATTAAGTTTCTTCTCTTTATCTCTTGAAATTTTGTTTAGCATTGAACTTGAATATAAAGCCTTTTTGGTCTTCTAATCATTACAATTTTGGTTTGGGGTCCAAACCAACGGTGGAGCACTGCGTGTTTTTGCTTTTGAAACAGCATGCAGGAAAATGTTTGACAGTTATACCAAGTCTAGACTCTTCTTTAAAAGCTTTATTAAAAATTGAGATGTGGCAAAGGTTAAATCTTTGAAGGGGAACTCAATCCTGACTATAGATTCGGCTTCAAGCAATTCTAAAGATGTATTTTAAGTGGAGGTTTTATATCCATTTGTGTAATTTGCCATTTTATCTATTGGTGCAGTAGAGTGAGAAGAGGTTTTTTCAGTCAATGCTTAAAGCTTTAAAATAATTGTCCTGCATTTGAAGTGAAATAAAGAACAGTAGTCATGTCCGAAAATGTAAAATTCTTTAAATGCAATTGTAAGTATTTTTCTCTGCTCTGTCCTAAAAAGAATGGGGAAAAAAATGTTTACAAGAATTCTTTATTTTCTACTGATTTTTACAAGCAGCAAAAACCTCTATATGCTTTCCTCTTCTATTCCTAATTAACTAAAGTTTTGGAGAATCTTGGCAAAATTAACTAGCAATTCTTATTTTAACAAATCTGTATAGAAAGCCATGATGTCTTCAGTGATTGCATCTGATAAGGGAAATAAATGATGCTTACAGAAGCCTGATAGCATTTTTTAATTTGATTACTGAAACTTTTCTGTCCCAGATGTCTCCATTTGGCATCCTTACTGTCATAAGATGGATCAGTGGTGTAATTGATCTTTTCCCCTGTTCTGTTCTATAACCATTTATACAGCACATCCTGTGCAGCCACATGGAAAATACAGATTGTATCTGCTTGAGCCCTAAGTGCTCTGGAAAAGTCAGTCAGTACAATTAGAGTGGGAGAGCACTGGGGATTTTTGTTACTGTTTTGGATCTTTCGATTTATTCTCTTAATTTTTAAGTGTTTTGAAGGTCACATTTTAGTGGCAGCTAATAATTAGGACCAAAAAAAGGACCTTTTATTTGTTTTAGGACACTTCTTGCTTTAATAACTCTGAAAATAGGTATAGTAAAAAGTATTGTTATCTTTTCAACTAATGCTATGAGATGTTATAAGATGAATATAGGTAATAATGTCGTCTTTAATGTTTGGTGTGTATATCAATTGCAATAACCATTCATTTTTTTTTTTGTTAGAACTTTCAATAATGAAAGATTGCTAAGAAATAAGTGGAAAGATTTTATAGTGATCCTCAAAGCTGCATTTCAGATAGAGAAACTCATATTTTTATATACTATTATCACAAGTCCTTTACATTCTAAGAAAGATAAGTATGATACTTGCATTGAATGGATTGCTTCTCTTATGGCGGAATAATAATTTAAAAAGTTAATATTTTGGTGACAGAAAATAATCCCAGAAATTTGAGATGGAAAAGATTTGCACCCCTGCCAGTACAGACTTCTTCATGACAGCACTCTTCTTCATGTTTGCTAAAGTGTTGTTTCTCTGAAGAGACTATTCTCCCACCTAGTAAGATTTACTGTTAGGATTTTATTTTCTTCTGATGGTTGTATCTGATAATATCATTTTGGAATACCCCAAGTTCTTCATCTTCCTCTTAAGCAGTTGCAGTCTTAGACTAATTATGCCATTTTATTACTTCTTTTGTTCTTTTCTTCTGAATCCAAAGCAACTTATTTTTGAATTTCGACATACTGGTCGTTAAGCTTCACAGAGTTTGGCTGTGTTGCATAAAACATTTGTATATCAAATTTGTAATGTAAGTGGTAATTACAGTTGTGCAGTCCCTTTGTGGAATGACATTTTGAGATCACAGAGTTGATCAAGGTTATAGGCTATAGCATCCACTGCTTGAAGGATAAAAATATTTTCTGCTCTGCTTTTAGTTTGGGTTTCTAATAATTTTTTATCACTGTTGCTGTCTGCTCTACTATTACAAAATTAGCATGTTCAGTTACTTCCCTTATCCAGCTGCGTCACATAAGCCAACAGGGTTTAATCCATGAATCTTGCATATTTACATTTCTTTTTAAACTTTTCTAGATTTTTGATCTGTACATGTTCATGTTTCAGCCATATAAATGTCTCTTCAATGGAGATTTTTGAGTTGTAAAGCAAAAATTAATTATCATCAACTCCATATGACCATCCTCCACTTTTGGTACGTAGTAAACTAGAATGAAATCTGAATTGCATTTAATCCATAATTACTAAATTCACTGTGGTACTGATATACTAAAAATATGACACTTTAAAAAATATTTTTAATCCTCTTCAAGTATTTTAATGTAAATCTTCATCTTTCTGTAAAAGACATAACTAGAGACTCAGATTCTGCAAGGGAGATTAATGTGGGGGGTGATAAAACTGAGCAGACAGGATGCTCCTTTCTCTACTCTGTTTTTTGAAGGTTTTCTAACAGGATAAAGAAGATATTTGAATACAAGCAGAAGTCTGTTTGACTGACAGCGATAATATATACTTTTCTAGATACCCTGGAAGTTGCAGGGCTAGGGTTACATGCAGTGAAGGAATAGAATCATAGAATCATAGAATGGTTAGAGTTGGAAGGGACCTTCAAAGGTCATCTAGTCCAACCCCCCTGCAAGGAGCAGGGACATCTTCGACTAGATCAGGTTGCTCAGAGCCTCATCCAATCTGGCATTGAATGTTTCCAGGGATGGGGCATCCACCACCTCTCTGGGCAACCTGTTCTAGTGTTCTACAACCCTCATTGTGAAAAATTTTTTCCTAATATCTAATCTAAATCTACCCCCCTCTAGTTTAAAACCATTACCCCTAGTCCTATCACAACAGGCCCTACTGATCAGTCTCTCCCCATCTTTCCTGTAGGCCCCCTTGAGGTACTGGAAGACCGCTATCAGGTCTCCCCAGAGCCTCCTCTTCTCCAGGCTGAACAGCCCCAACTCTCTCAGCCTG
>JAAGAY010145578.1:166994-225482 GCA_011801015.1 Ardeotis arabs | reverse complement strand
TACACGTATGAAAGCTTCGATTTGTTAATAACCATTTATTTTACACGTATGAAAGCTTCGATTTGCTAATAACCATTTATTTTACACGTATGAAAGCTTCGATTTGCTAATAACCATTTATTTTACACGTATGAAAGCTTCGATTTGTTAATAACCATTTATTTTACACGTATGAAAGCTTCGATTTGCTAATAACCATTTATTTTACACGTATGAAAGCTTCGATTTGCTAATAGCCATTTCCCCCCATGGGCAGGGGCTTTAAATAAACGTGTTGAGCAAACTGGTGATACCTCATGGTTTTGGTAGATTTTATGTCTGGGCTTCTGCCTGCTGAGGCACGAAAGAGAATTGATTTTTTTTCAGCGCTCAATAGAAAATGAGAGGACTTTAACTGAGGCATTTCAGTCACAGAGGGCACAGTCAGTGGCGTTGATGTGCTTTACTAAACTCTCAAGCATTTAGCTAGGACATACAACACGAGTTTTAAAATGAGTTTAAAAAAAAAACTCGCTCCAGAGGGGTTGCCTTAGATAACAAACCGCTTGTTCTGGGGCAGCAGGTAACGCGAGAAACCCACCCGGGGCTGTTGCTGCAGTAACTCTGTTTAATCCAGACCCTACCTTTCTGACTTGGGCCGGACAAGAAATTTATCTGGTACAAGTATAATTAATAATAATTTTAGTAATATTATACATGATAAGGCATTTTGAGTACAAATTAATGCACATGCACAGTGTTTTCCAAGCAGCAACTCTGCAGAGCATTGGGTGTCCTCAGTCTACTAGAATAGTACCAGCATGTAAAAAAAAATTACTGGAATTAAAGACAACCAGCTGGTATAATTCACTAGCATTTTCCAAAATCTTTTGCAGCATCCCTCATTAGTTTTAAGAACCTCTTCTCAGTAAAATCCTCCTAAGGGTCAAAATTGGCCAAAGGACAGAAAAACAACACGGATTTTGCTGTAATTGATGCTCTGAAGTAGCTATATCTGACAGTTACCTGCTTTTAATTAAAGAAATCCAATGCATTGAGCTGATGGTTAATTTCCTGAGGCAACACAAACAAAGGAAATAATTCAAAGTTTACTTGGGGCTGTTGAGCCATTTCACTTTATGATTTCTTTGAGATGGTGATTTTCCATGCTCACCTCCCTTCTTTACTGGCATTTGCAACATTAACTAGATCCTGCCTCATATCACATAATGTACATTTGAAACATGATTTCAGATTGCAATAATATCTATATTAAAAAAAAAAAAGACACCAAAACACACCAAACATAATCCATTTTCAGTTCGCTTTTGGCATTATAAAGAAACTAACCGTGGCACAGAACCCTGACAAAAGGCAGAGATCAGAACAGAGGCAACTGCATTCAGCCAAAAACTCCACCTATTTCCACAGTTGGTTTCAGGATGCCCCAGCACAGCCACACAGCGCGTCAGTAATTCAGAAGTCAGCACTTTGATTGTTCTCCGAAAGATCATACCCTGAATCACCTCTGAGTGTGGCTATAAACGTGTGGATATATATTCATATAGGAAAGCTGCATTGTTACATTACTTTCTTCCTTATTCCAAGTTTAGGATAGTTTGAAAAATCCTGCTGCATCACAACTCTCTTGCTCTTGCAGTAAGAAAATGCCATTCCTGTCCAATATTTATGAGATGTACACAACTTTTACATGACCCAGATCTTCCATAAAAGGAAGGAGAGACCACTGACTTCAGACAAACCCAAATCTACTTCAAACAGCTGGGCCAAGACTATAGACTGAAAGCGCCTGCACAGTTACAGTGGAGCACAGTTGTCTCTGGGACCAGAATCCATGCCCACACCGACACAAAGGAAGGTGTTACAGTCAAGCTGCTGTCATGGTTTCTGAGATTTAAATCTCACATAAGAAAATTAACACATTCTAGCCATCATGGTGTGGAAGAAACCTCAGCCATGTGAGCCAAATTTAAGGGATGCTTCAGGAGACAGCATTTACTGAAGAATACTTCTACCAGCAATAGGATCTCTTAGAGTTGCTCCTCGAGCGAAACTAGACATTAGCAAAAATACTTATTTACTGGCATGGCAATCTGCAGAAAGGTCTCTTGCTGGGAAATGTCATTACGTGTACACAGCAGGAACTGGTCTGAGGGGACAGGCCTTTGCTTCCGTCAGAAAGCCGACTGCACAGTCATACCTCAGCTACCTGCCTGTCAACTTCTGGTGGATCAACCCATTTTCACATCCTGCCAATACACTAATCTTGATGTTTTCTAAAGAAACGGTGACCTACATTGTCTGATATTTAGATATGTTACAGTCAGCTCACGTAAGCTTATTCCTGTCACGACTGCTCTTCTGTTTACAGGATACAAGTCCCCATCCCTTATTCCCTCACTTTTAAAATGTTTACTTTTTTTTTTTTTTTACACTGTGAAAGCTTTTAACTGTGCCTCAGACCTCAAGTAAAGGCAGAGTCAAACAACAGACTATAATGTGCACATCGTAGAGCTAAACTAGGACACGCTCAGCATCCCGCGCAGGGGCGCAGCATGTTCCAAGGCTCAGCACTCAGGATTAGTTAGCAGGATGTCCATTTACTTGAACGACACGTCATCTGGAGACTCCGTTCCTCAGCCTTCATCCCCAGCTTTCCAGGTGTGAGCCTTCTGCCACTGCTGGGATCCCCCCTCCTTCTGCACCTTTTATTCCTCAGGGGCTGGGCGGTGACTCCAACCCCAGCCCCGGCTGCGGGGAGCCCCATGCGTGCTCCAGAGCGGTGGGATCCCCAGCTCTGCGGGATTTAGGGCTGTCCCTGGACGCGGCCGGGGTCAGCACCGACCCCCGGCCACAGCGGGGCGCGGGCAGCAGAGGGCGGCGTTCTGCCGATGCCGGGGGAGGGTCGCCCCGCGGCACCGGGAGATGCCCCTCCTTTTTTCCTTGTTTTTGCTCGGTGGAGGCTCTCCGCAGAAACGTGCAGGCGCCCTGCAACGCTGCCGAAGCGGGGATAAGCTCAGAGAGCCCAGTGGGTGCTACAGACGCAGCACAAGAGACTGGAGGCTTTGCCTCAGCTCCACCTGAATGCTTTGCAGAGAGAAAATATTCCATCTGGAGACTACTTGGCGAATTAAAAAGAAAGAGTCAGCCCCAGGCTTGGCTCTAGGGCAGGTTTTGCAGGACAAAACACTTACCCTTGCTACTGTGCTCAGATAAAGCTGTGAGTCTCAGGCACTTCTGTAAACCTCGCTTGAAATCAGAAAATGGAAAATTAAAACAGTGAGCCTGACTCACTGCTGTTCAACTCTAATTTTATCCCCTGGAAGATGGGAGTTCTCTCTGGGATGCTGCCGTACGTAGCGGATTAGGTGCCAGGATTAAAACAGCCCACGCAGTCCAGACGCTGGCCCTGGACCCTGCCCCGCTCAAACGCGATTACTTACACCCTGGGTTGCCCAAGACTGTCCCCCTCAGCAGCAGAAGGTGCTACAGAAGAGCTGTAAGCACCCAAACCGAGGGGGAGCCTAGACCCTGCTCTGCAGGAGCTGAATTTCATCTCCTTTAGATGGTCAGCGGGGCGATGCTGGCTCCATCCTCCCCGGGCGGGGGGCTGGTGACGCCCCCGCAGTGCCAAGCCATGCAGGTGTGGTCGGTGCAAACGTCGTCTTCGTGGCCTCCCGCTTCGCTGCGAGGTGTCTCCTCCGATCTCTCAATGAGGGAGGCCAGGAAGGGAGAGCAGCCACTCATTAGCAGCTGCTTCACCAGCAGCTCAGGGGAACTATATTTACCATCCAAGTGTGGTCAAACAGTTTCCTCTCAACAGGGCGGTGTCTTTCCACACACCGCACTGAACAGCTCATATGAATTTTAGTCTGTTAGGCTAAGAGCAGTTAGGGGAAAAAAAAAATCCAATAAAACAAAGTAGATTTTTACATGAGAGAAGCATGAAGCCCTCTGGAGCCCACACTCCTGTTACTGGTGAATAACAGAGAGCAGAACGTGGAAAAAATTCATCTCCCCGCCTCGCTGCATATAGAGGATCCCTTGGCTGTACAGTCTTTGTTTAATTAAGTTTTCAAATCCCAGGCAAGAGGATCCCCCTTGCGCTAACGAGGCTATTTCCACGTTTGCTTTGCTTTCTGTTTCCTCCCCCCATTCCTCCTTCCCCCTCAACTGGGCCTCCAGGCTTTCTCCTTCCTCTTTCTTTCATGCTCTGCAGCAAGCCATATTCCCTTCCTCCCCCACCTGGCTCCCCGGGGAGAGGACTGGAAAGCAAAACAAAAGAATCACTCACTGGGAAACCGTAATTTGCACAGCCCTCCTCGCTCAAAGCTCCCACTTGAAAAAGGTCTAATGAGAAGTCAGGGCTTAAGACCAGGAAAAGCCAGAGGCTGGGGGCGAAGGCTTTGAAGCCAAAGCTAAAACTTTTGATGGCTCCAAGCGTGCTTGGAGGGAGGCCCCGAGGTAACCAAACTCCAGTCAGCTGGGTTTGCGGGTTACTTCCCTGCAAAATGGGCTCTTAGTCCGCTCTACGCTGTGCGGGGCTCTTGCAGAGATTAATCTACACCAGCTAAAAATACCACCCAGCAGTGCTGCTTGTCCAATTTCTCCTTGCAAAATTAGGAGCATTCCCATCACAGTTAGAAATATTCACTGCTCTGTGTGCGGCTGTGGTATAAGCTGTGCAATCGACACATTTTGTTTTCTTTAGACATACTGCAAACCGTGGAACTCAATCCCTGCAAGCACCTCTTCCCTACAGCCCTGTTAGTGCCAGTCCTTGCGCTGGATGCTTCTCAAAGACGGATCCTAACTTCAGCGCAGTCTGCCCTCACATACAGCCTTAGGGAGATGTTCCAAAGTCCCATCCGGGGTTATTTTGACTTCTTCTAAGTCCTTGGGTGGAAAGAAATCTCCAGTGGAAGAGCATAGCCATGGCAATGCGGTTTGGCCGTTACAGAATGCTTCAAGTGCCTATTTACCGACCCGCTGTCGGTGTCTCTGGCCTGCCGGCGGTCACTCGGATGAACGCGGCGTTAGTTCTTCCGTTGGAGGTGCTGGTAACTGCGTTCCATGAAAGCCCGTTATATAATGGAGACTCAAAAAGTTCAAGGATGAATTAGACCAGATGTTCTGGACATGACTTTGGCCAATGCTTATTAGTCCTTGCAGATGTAGCTAGGAAACCTTGGTTTCACAGGCTGATAATTCAGTGTAACTGCAGTGTAACCGCTACCCTGGAAACTGAGATGTGAAGCATGCCCCTGTTTTACCAACATTTAACAAATGCCATCTTTAATTGGTGATACACTTTGTTCTCTTTAATGAGTGACACTCTCCTTAGCAATTGGGACTCACGTAATGAAATCAGGAACGCTTATTTGATTGCTCTGAAATAGCGGGACTCAAAAGAAGCTGTCATGAGGAATATAATAAAAAGCAATTTGATGTCCAGAGAAGCTGCGAGAAAAGATGAGGTGGTGTGAGCACTGCTAATAGGGCCTGTCTCCGTTTGGACATTTTTTTGCATTCACCTTTGTTTGCATTCACCTGAGACTGGGTTTCACGGGAAGGTATGGCTGTGCCTACGTGAAAAGAACTGGTAGCTTCTGATAACACTAAACAAATTATCTTTTCAATCCTTCCAGGGGATTTTTGCCCAGAGATTACATACACTCACTTTCTTTCACTCTGAGAAATAGGAACTGGTCCTCTTAAGCAGACTAGTGTTTCAGCCTCATGGTCCAGGCGCATCCTGAGTACCCAAATTCTACTGAAATTACCTGGTTAGAGATCATAAAGTGAGTATCAAACCTCGCACGGCATCAGCTCGTCGGGTTTCAAAGCGTATCAGAATCTGGCTTTTTGCCTGAGCTACTACTTGCTTTTGTTTAGTCAGCTGATAAGTCTTCTCCACATCTCCCCAGTTTCCAAGTGTTAAAACAAATGTTTACTGTGCAATCAACAGACTTAAACAAAATTTGTACTGAACATTAAAATCCACTGGGATCTTATTTACCAACTCCTCAGTTAGATTTTCTGCTAGTAACGTTTTGCTGACTGTCTGATAACTGGCATGACAGAGTCCATCAGCATTGCTGATTTAGATTCCTCCTACACAACATGAGTGTCCTATACGTGGGTCCATGAGGACAGCAAAGGAGGGAGCTCTCTTTTCCATACCATTCTTCTGGATCAGCCCTGAAACAACAGTTTGAATATCTCTTTTCCATCAGCTTAGGGCACAAGAATGCTGTGTTAGAATAAAAAGTTCTCCCAAAACAGGACAGCCAGCAAAGGAGTAAGATACTGTCCACAAACTTGTGATCTTTTCCTTAGTCACAGCTGAACAGAACGTTTTAGAATCCAAGATTTATTATCACTGGAAAGAAGGAGCTGTCTCATTTCACTGACACGAGAGGAAAGGTCTTAGTCACAAAGTGCTGGAGAGATCATTTCTATTGTTTCGGTGGTTTCTGAGCAGGTATAAAAGAAGGTGAAAGGCACTCGTTGTCATTGCGACTGGAACGTCTCGACAAGATTGGCCAGCGTCTGTGCGGATCAGAACCTGACCGTGATCTCTACAAGACCATCAGTAAGTAATAGTTACTTTTGTAACTGGAAGATGCTTTTAAATAAATAGTTTACTGTTGATCACAAGAGGAAAGTATAGCTTATCCATTATGTATGAGCAGGAGTTCTGCAGTAGCATAACCTAAAATATCATACAGCATGTAAATATCTATATGTCTATTTGTGTGTATGTATCTGTATTCAATATAGAAATGTTTAAATTAGAACAAGAATCTATCTGTTCTTTCATGTGTAGTTTAATTTGAACATATTGTCTAAGGAAATTACCCACAAATTAGTGGCGTAGACTTATTAAGAAGCAGCTTAACTATACAACCAGATGTATAATTTACTTTCTATCCAGCCATTGACAATTCAATATTCAAGTTAGTATAAAGAAAAGTCATTTGAGGAGACGCTGAGTTTTTTAATAACCCAAACTGCTTCTGCAGAAAAAGAAATATCTCTTCAAAGAATCAGTAGCCTCATTATACAGGAACCGATCTTTACTATTCTTACGTAACAATTTAAATACTGCACCTTTGGTTTTGTTGTCCATCTAGGTTTTGATGTAACAATTAATACAGGATTTGCTAGTAAATAACTAAAGGGGGGTTAGGGTTAGGCTGGCGACAATCCTAAAAGCAGAGTACAGTCATTAGTGTAAAAAATGTTGAAATTTTAATGATAGGCCTGGCACTAAAGGAGCAGTGGAGTTTTAAGGATGTGTAGATAGAGGCGTACCAACGCCAGGAGCAGATGCCAGGATCTGCATGCTCCAGTCTTTAACTCTCTTTTGAGACGGATTTCTTAGGCAGCAATCCTGCTATTTTTGTTAAATTCCTGCTAAGTTTTTATCAGAAAGGTCTCTTGCCAGTTGTAAATGAAATAATCTCCTGTGCTTGCAAATGCGCAAGGTGGGAAGGAGCACATTGACAGGCAATAGTGGAAAAGCAGATCTAGGACTCTTGGCAAGGAAATGTAGAAATGTACTATGAAATCGATTCGTCTTTTACTGGTGTATGTTACAAATCCACATGTTTGATGTTCTGGGAGGTCCTGGGATGATGTACCATAGTACAATGCTCCACTTTAACCCGTGCTTAAAGGCTCAAACTCATTTTGTCAGGTGAAAGAAAGAACAGAGAAGAAAAAAGAGTTGTGATCATCCTGTCAGCTTCTTGTCCCGCGGAGCAGATTTACAGAAGAGAGAAAATGTTCCTGCCCCAGAGATCTCTGCAGATGGTTACATTTTTGGCGATTCTTTTTTTTGCCTGTTTTGCAACATGTCAAGACAGTGAAAAGTAAGCGACATCATCCTTTTACTTAATATCATTAGAAGACTGCTTGCCTTTGATTTAACGGGCTATATTCACTAATTGCACTTTTAGATGCGTAACGTATACCGCGTTTCAGCTGCTGCTTTTAAACGCAGCGTAGCAAACCACACAAGGATGTCCAGTGCAAGCCATGGAAATGGCACATGCTAAATGTCCAAATCTAGGTTCCCATGCAGATCCAAATCTGCAGCGGGAGCCTACAGCTGCAGTTAGCTGTTACCTAAACAGCCTGAAGTCCAGAAATATTTGCATCACAGAATTAGCCTGCCCTCCCCAGTCACTATTTGGCTCCAAATTTTTTGTATATCTGAAGAAAATAAGGATTTGTTTTCATTTCATAGACACCCCTGATTTCAGTTAAATTTCTGCTGACTTACAGCTCTGGAAGGAAAGAAACAAACCCACAACTCTGGAACGCTAAGGTACCCTGGTTCCGACTAGGATGGAGCTAATTCTCACCTGTGGCAGGAGAGGAGCTGGAGCTGGTGGCCCCTGTGGCTGGGCACACAGCTGGGCTAGGTCACTAATTAGCCACCAGCTGGGACAGTTTACCCAAATTAGCCCCGGGGCTGTTCCATCCCATGTCACACCATGCTCAGTGTTTAAAGTGGGGAGGGGGCTGGGCATCAGGATCCAGGGTAAGCTACTGTGCTGTAGATTACATGCTTCAGTATGTTCTGGTTTTGTTTCCAACCTCTGTTTCCTCTTCCTTTGCTGTTCTGTTAAACTGTTTTTATCCCAACACGTGAGTTTTTCCTTTCTTTCCTGATTCTCCTTCTCATCCCACTCCGGGGTGGTGAGGGGAGGGAGTGAACAAATGACTGCATGATATTTTAGCTGCTGAGTGGGGCTAAAGCATGACATAAGGCCATGAAAAGGGAATTTTAATCTGGTATTTAAACCTCTGAAAATAACCCAAATTTGGGAAAGACCAAATCTCTGTAAGAGCTCTTTAAGCCTGCTAAGGTTATTTTGTCACTGTCTCCCCACTTTGGCCTTCCAATTTTTCCTTTTTAAAAAAGGAGGATCAAGGTGTACCTTTGGGCAGTGGCATGGTGTTTCAGCTTCCCATCTTCAGGAACTGGTTGTCTCTCAGGCTGTCCGTGCCAGCCTGCCTGAGCGTTCACACCGTGGGCTTTGCAAGCGTCAGCCTGGCTGTGGGCACCAGCCCTCCCAGCCTAGCCATGGAGGTGGCCTCGGGGCTGTCCTCCACATCGTGGAGACACCACCCATGCTGCTTCTTCAGCTTAAAGAATCATCTCAGATTGATGGATGCAAATCAGCCACGTTTGTCATAGAATTTTTAGATCTGGCTGTGCTTGGTTCCTAACCAACTCTCTCTTCCCATTGCAGTAAAAGAGCAGTGACGGAGCATCAGCTCATGCACGACAAAGGGAGGGCGTTTCAAGGGCTGAAGCGCCTGATGTGGCTCCACAACGCCCTAGGTAGCGTGCACACAGCCAGCAGCAGGGATATTTCGCTTTCAGATGCCATGTGGGAGTCGCAGAAGAGCCAAGATCCCACAGATCTCTACAGCAGCATCAGCGGAGATGAGACTTCAAGCCGGATGAAGCAGCTGCTGGAACTGATGGAAAAAGAGCAGGGCTTCCCCCTGTTAAAGCAGCTGGATTTGCTGCAGTATGTGAAGACCCCAAAGGGTAACTGGAGCCCACAAGACCTTCTTGATCTCCCTCAAATCAAAGAGCTAGGTAGCAAGAGAAATCCTAGCACCCAGGCACAGAACTCTTCCGACTAGCCTCAACCCAGCTCAGTCCACCGCTTTAGACATGCGACGTTGTAAGAAAAAGCTCTAGCGCAAAGGTGAACTGCAAAAGAAAAATAATGTCCATTTGTTCCCTTGACCACTCCTAGGTGTTGAATAGAGACCCTTGTAAGGACCCAGGTTCTCTCCCTAGCAAGCAGTCTGAGTGCTGTGATTGTGAGATGGGGTCATTTGTCACAGGCCAGAAATCTCCTTCCATGGCAAGGCCCTCCTCGTCTGTCACTGCTGCCCTAGGGCTGGGGCAGCTCTTGTAGGCCACATGTAGCAGGAAGTTTGGTTCATTAATCTGCATATTCAGATTCACTGCTAATGTTTTGACTCCTGAAGAGGCAGTTGCCTCCTCACACAGATTCTCCGTTTCACACCTGCCTGCAGTTCTGCCCTGCTATGCAGTAGTAATGACTTTCCTTATACTTCAGGTCCAAAGGTTTGTTTTTGCCTGCTTCTCCAGCATATAGAATGTTTTAAGCCTCTCACCTCTCAAGTTTTCCTTCAGGGTGGCAAACTTTTGCCATGCTTCAGAGGCAGAAGTTGGCAGTGATCCCCACTCTCCCAGCCAAAGCCCTAGACATCACCTTGTTCTGCTGCTGGAAGAGGTGAGTCAGCTTCCAGGGTCCCTGTTTGAGCCTTTTGTTTCCAGGCTTCCTACCTTTTCTTTGTTCATGTGAAATCCTCTCCAAGAGCGCCTGTGCTGCATCAAGTTTTCTCTGCAGAAAACCAGCTTCGTGAGACCATCTGCGTTTCCTGAAAGAGGCAGCACAGGATTTTGCTACTCACTTTTAATATTGAACCGACTAGCTCTGTCTAAGCAAAGCAAGGTTGAGTTTAACAGCAAAATTTGAAATTGTCTTTCAGAAATTAAATTTGTCACGTGTTACAAATATATCAGTGTTTCAATCATGTAGACTGTACATGCCATTTTAAATCCTGAAATTCTTCTGTTGCTGATGGATTTCAACTGCATGTGCAGAAGGTATTTCTGAATGATTAAAACCCAAGAACTCCTTGATGTTAATAATAAAACCCCTTTTCACCTTCAGAATTGCACTTGCTTTTTTTTTTGTAGAGCGTAAATAAAATGAAGCAAAATCTTCTTTAGCTAGTATCTCTGCACATTTGGAATGAGTATGGAATCACACTTCTTTTGACATGCCATTCCTCAGAGCGCCCTGGTAGATTCTCAAGGCCAATCAATTACTGAAACAGATGGTTTCAGAGGTACCCTGAGCAGATGAGGGCTCAGGTGAAAACGGGTTATACTGCCCAAGCAATGAGTTTGCTGAGCTGGGATGCGAGAGCCCCTTTTCCCCTAAACCTGGCTCTGGGCTGGGCCACACTTCAGAGCCAGGGGATGAAACCCAGCGGCCCAGACTATGACAAGCTCCCACCTCTTGGAAGCGGCCGTCTCCTGCTTGGCCTGCTGTGGATCGGTCCGTCTGCCCTTGCAGATGCGGTTTCCCCTGGGGCTGAGGGGCCGTGTCCTGAGCCCTGGGAGGCTGAGGTGACCGTTGGTGGCACCTGTCCCTGGGTACGCCTCACCCCCGTGGTCACCACACAGCGACCCAATGTGTGTCACCTGTGGGGACGGGAAAAACCAACCTCCCCTCCCCCGCGGGCTGGATGGCGAGGGGGGCTGCGTGCTGTGAAGCTGCAGGTCATGGCGCCATTGTGGGGCAGGGGGAAGGAAGCAGGACAGGGCTGCCCGGGCCTGTGGCAGCACCGCAGGCAGGCTGGCACCCTACAGCTTGAAGCGCTGGTAGCGCTGGCTGGGCGCAATGGAGAACAAGGGCTGGTTTGAAACAAACTGCGTGGCTGTTCCCGCCGCCCGCCATAGCCGGGCCTGCGCCGCCGCCCCTCAGGTGGGCACAGCGCGCATGCGCCAGGGCGCACAGCACCCGGCCCGCTGCGGGCCCCTCGGGCTGGCGCGAAGCCGCCAGGCGCATGCGCCGCTGGCACGAGAGGGCGGGGCGCGGCGGCCCGGCCCCGCGGGCAGAGGGCGGGGCCGGCAGCATGGGGCGCATGCGCGCTGCCGTAGCGGTCCCTGGGGTGCTGGTCCCGTCCGCGCGGGGGGCGGCGGTAGCGGCGCGGGGGCTTCGGTCGCGCCGCTCCCGTCCCCGCACCGGCCGGCTCCGCTCCGCCTCTCCGCAGCCGCTTCGCCTGGCTTGGTGGCGCCGGGACCTCACCGCCGCCTTCGGCTCCTCGCCGCCCCCCTCCCGGGGGGCTCCGGTAAGCCGCCTCCGCCCCTTTGCTTACGGCGACCCCCGGGTCCCCCCTCCCGGTGCTCCGCATCCCCTCCCCGCTCTCCTCCCTCCCCGCCTGGGGCCCTTTGTCGCTCCCGGGGGCGGGGAGAGCAGGGGGCGGCCCCCCTCGAAGTCCCCGGGTCCGATGGGGCTGGGAGCGGGGGCTCTGCGGGCCGGGGTCCGGCCAGCGGCCGGGTCTCCCCTTCCCCGGGGGTCGCAGCCCTGCGGGCCCGGGGGTGGCGGGGGCACTCTCCTTCCCCTCCCTTGGCGGGGTTGGGCCCCTTTTGTTCGCTCTTGGTGATGCTGCCGGGCCCGCCCGCCAGCCCGGCGGGTCGGGCAGCACGAAGGGCCGGGGAGCCGCCGCCGCCCGGGGGCTGCCGAGCCCCGACCGGCTCTGGCCGAACCCCGGTGCCGGGAGCATCCTGCCCCTCGCCATCCCATCGCCGTGCTGGGTGTCGGCTGGCGCTGAGCACCGATCCCTGTAGAAAGGGCACCAACAGGTAGTTTGGCACTGCTGCCTTCCAGCCGGTTACTTTATCTTTTCTTCCCCTTCCTCCTTTTTTTTTTTTCTTTTCTTCTTTCTCTTTCTTCACCCCCTCATAACCTGCTTCTGCCAGATAATTTTCCTATTCTGTTCTCTAGGAAGTGAAAAGCAGAGGCATGGCTTTCACACCTACCCGCTCCCGGCGCGCAGGGGTGTAAGGGGCCATCTCCTCGGGGGGTGCGGAGAACGTGCCCCTGCCACTTGCCTGGTGTCACCCAGAGCTGCTCCTCCATCCCCAAAAATCCACACAGCTGGAGCTTCTCCCCGGCTCCCACGTTGTTATCTTTTCTGTGAGCGAGCCTGTAAGCGTAGCAAACAAAATAGCTGGTGTCTGTAAAGGGCGTGATTTGCAGAGGCACGCTACTGAGCCTTGTAAAGATCTGCGAAAAGTAAACAGAAAAGAATAACTCATAAAATGTTGGCGCCCGCGCATTGTAAAACGGGAAGCGTGTCTCTAACCTGTATTTGTCTGCCATTTCTAGTAATCGTTGCAAAACGCGGGCACCTTACTGCGTGTACGTTCTGACCAGGAGAACTAGAGTAAGAAGTAGTTTTACACCTGAAATCTTTGCATTTTAATGCATTTTAGAGAGTAGAGCTGGGTTGTTAGGTGTGCCCTGACGCCGTGCTACTGGCTGGAAGTGGCACACTCCGATATCCCACCCAGTATGCAGGCGTAGGGTACTTACACTGGAGTGGTGTGGGTTTATTTTGTTTGTTTGGTTTGTTTTTTTTTTTTTTTTAAACTACAGCTTGTTCAAAGGCAGTGGCTCTCTGGATTTTGCCAGATTTCTGTGTGAAAGTACCTAGTAAAAGGGGGAGTGCTTAAAAGCAACTGAATGCCCTTTTTCTCCTTCCTCAGTCGCTGCGTTGTTGGATGGCTTTCAGGACTGTGATAAATTTCACAGCAGAGGAGACAGCAGGCAACTGATGGAGTTGTGTCTGCAGGAGTCAAAGGAAGAGGAACTTCTGGATTAGATGTTTCATTGTGATGTTTCTGAATTTTTAACATATATTAAAGCTAAAATATATATTGGGAGAAATAAACACTTGCAGAACTGCCTGAAATTGTGGTTTTTGAGGCATCATGTTTCTTAAGTTTCCTTCCCTTTTATTTTCAGATCAGAAATGTTCAAAACAGGAAGTTTGACTTGTACCTTTTATTTTGTAAGACTTTTCCCTACTTAGTCTTAGACAACTGGGCTGTTACCATTTGTTGTTAAAAATCTTAACTCTGTGATTCAACATCATTTAACTGATTTCAGCTCTTGTTTGAAGGTTATTTGTCATTTCTAATGTTAAATGTCTCCTGCCTTTTTCTCTCCCAATAGCCATGGCAATGACAGGCCCAACACCGTGCTCGTCCATGAGTAATCACACCAAGGAGCGAGTTACGATGACAAAGGTGACGTTGGAAAACTTCTACAGCAATCTCATCGCGCAGCATGAAGAACGAGAGATGAGGTAAAAATCTTTCTTGCTTCCTTTCCAAACTAGGTAAGAGCCAAATATATATATATTGATTGCGTTTAGTTTTCTGGAGACAAGGCAAAAAGAGACAGTCTTTGCTGGGTGTGTACGACAACTCCTGAGATGGGCACCTCGCTGGGGCTCGGCACGAGCATCCACGGGCAACTGCTGGGTTTCTCAGTCCCGTGGTAGTTCAGGCTGGAGCTTTTTGAGTTCCTTCTGAAACAAACTGAAACGTGCTTGCAAATGCACAAGTGATATGGCTGTTACCAAGTTTAAAAAAAAATTATTTTCTACTTACTCACATAATCAAATATAACTTTGGGATGTGCTTGGGATGGTTCAAGTACAATTCTGAAGTAAAAGCCACTGTTTACAAACATTTATCCTGCCTGTGTCTGCTCGGTTGCCTCTCCCTGGTTTATGTCCCTGGCTGTAATATTTAAAACCCGTTCTAGAGCATCAGTTTCAGTTTGGATTATGATGTGTGATCGAGCCATCTGATAAAGGAAGATAATCTCTCGAAGACAGTGAGGGATTCCTGTGAGGACTGCTACTTAATGCTAACTTCTCTGTGAGTTAGCTGAGCCTATGGCATCTCTTTAAATATATTGGTCAAAATATAACAAGTGTGTTCACTGAGAAGTATTGCTTTTACTTTCTTTGGCTGGAACCCTCTAATTTGCTGAATACCCTCAAGTTGTAGCACTGGCACCTCTGATGTTCTCCCAACTTGCCGTGTAGACTATCATCAGAATTTTCAGAAAGGTTCAGTGTTCGTTTGCTTGCAGACTTGCTGCCAAAAACCTAACTAGATCCAAAAACCTAACTAGATCCAAGAGGAATGCCTGCTAGCTACAATAACTGCAGAAAAGAGGAAGTGATTTAGAAATAAATACTAAGTTGCATACATATTTTCTTCAAAGCTTAAAATTAGCAATGAGAGATTGAGGTCTAATCCAAACAGAAAATATCACTTATTTAATTCCTTTCTTTCTCTCTTGCTTTTTGTTATGAGTGCTATTGTCTACTGCCAAACCTCGATGACAAGGTTTTTTTCTGTTTAGGATCAAGACTTTGAACAAACATACTGGCCTTTACGTGTTTTTTTTTTAACAACAGAACTGCCTGTGGATGTGCAATTTGGCGTTTAAGTGGTGTTGACAAAATGTACAGGGAGGTGCAGATAGGACCTGTTAGGGATGTTTTGGGGAATTTCAGCATCGCCCTGAGCTATTTAATTCTGCGTATTGCAGCGGTTGTCTTTTGCTACCGGAGTCACTGCTTTAGTGTGAAATAAGATGACTGGACAGTGCTCACTGGGTACTGAAATTAAAGGGAAAGCGATTTAAATGTGCCCCATTGTGGAAGCAATAACTCAAAATATTATCGTGTTGCAGCAGCTGCGTAGTGGCACAGGAGACAGGAAGAGGATCCTGCGAAGAATGACTTGCATAAAGAGAAGGAATTTTTTAGGACATTTGTAATGTTATATCAAAAAACCCCACAGACAGAGAGGAAAAACCACCAAAACACCAGTCCCAGTACGGCCATTAGTGTGATCAGTGTTGGGGAAAAGTTCCCAGAGGGTAATCGTTACAAATGTCCCCGGAAGCCATCTCTCCTCCGAAGTCTTTTTCAGTTGCTCCCAAATAATCATCTTGTACTAGGGCTGTAAATATTTCTGATCCTTTAAGGGAGGAGAATGTGTACAGACGTGTTTCCTCTCCCCAGATATTTTAAGTATCTCGGGTACTAGGAAACGGAGAGTAGCTTTTCTCATTTTGCGTGTGAATTTGAGATGCAGGGAAATGACGGTTCGGATCCACAAAGGTGTTTAGATAGCCAGTTCACCCTGTGAAAAAGGGAGACTTTGGTGCTTAAATATTTATTATGGCTCTGGCCTTAAGTGACTTGCCCAGCTGTCAGAGACAAGAACTGAACCCAGATCTCCTCAGTCTGCATTTGTATACAACAAAAACATACAATTGAGTGAGGTGTGAAACTTGAGGCAGGTTGAGATGGTCAGAATTGGAGAGGACAAGGGTAGAATGGTAAAGCTGTGATACTAGAGTCTTCAAATTAATCTCATCTCTGATTCTGCCTTAAATATCATTTACACTTGTTATGTGCTGGCATTACGTCCTCCTTTCACAGCGAGCACAGACCAGAGGTGGTGGATGCCTGCACGTGATTAAGAAACAATGCTAACGATTCAGCCTTTATTTTTCTCATTTGTCTCTACTATAGACAAAAGAAGCTAGAACAAATGATGGAAGAAGAAGGCTTAAAAGATGAAGAGGTAATGAATATGGGAAAATTACCTTAATGGTTAAAGCAATACAAGTGATTTTCTCTTACAAATGGAGATCTGGCATAGTTCCTTGGGATTGCTGGGATCTCTATGGAGCATTCTGTATGCAGATTTCTCAGTTTTGTGTTTGGTTTGTTTTTGTTTTTTTTGTTTTGTTTTTTTTTTTTAAACTCTAGAAAAGAATCAGGCGGTCAGCACATGCACAAAAGGAAACAGAGTTTCTTCGCCTAAAGAGAACAAGGCTTGGTTTGGAAGACTTCGAGTCTTTAAAAGTAATAGGCAGAGGCGCATTTGGAGAGGTAAGTCCAGAAAAAATGACTAAATTTTTTTTTTGGTTTTTTTTGTTTTTTTTTTTTTTGTAAATGGCACTGGTATTTGTTAAAGACGTGTATAGTTTATACAAGTGAAAGATACATGTTGTAACAACTGCTTTTCTGATTGATTTTTCTTTGTTTGTTTTTAATTTTTTTTTAAGCTTAAGTCACAGGCATCTGTCTTTATGCCTAATAAATGCTGGTTTAAAAACATGTGCTTTAAAGGAACGTGAATGCTGTTGAAAAGAGCTTGATGAGCAAGCTGAATACAGGTTTGGCAGTGCACTTAGCTCTGACCTGCGGCTGGCCTTGCAGCCAGGGAGAGCTGGAGGGCCACTCGCAGCAGTCTCTCTGGTGGCCTTCTTCACAGAAAGATTTGGATTTATCTCCTTCAGCTCTATGATTGCTCAGGGTGTCAACTTGGTTAAAACGATTTAATTTCTTAGAGTTAGCAGAACTTGTTTACCATTACACTATGTCATGCTTTTTGTTTTTATAACCTGATACGGTTTCATTAAATGGATGCCAAGGGCTCGATGCCCAAATTTGTCAAGAGTTGTGCCGTTAATGCTGTATTTGACTCAAATTTCTGCACGCTTCCTAGGTGCGGCTTGTCCAGAAGAAAGACACGGGGCACGTTTATGCCATGAAAATACTACGCAAAGCGGATATGCTTGAAAAAGAGCAGGTGAATAGCCACCTTGAGTAGCAGTGCTACCATCCATGTTGTAGATGACTTTGGGAGGCAATTGTGATGTGAAGAGAGTAACAGTAATCTGTGCACTGGGTTTGCTAGCTAAAAAATCATGTGCGTTCTTTTTCCTCATTTTTTAAAGGAGGAAATAGGTCAGAAAAATCTCATGTGAATTCATAAGGACCTGTCTTCTAGTGGGCTCTTTGAAGTTTGTGGGTTTTTTATTTATTTATTTATTTAATTTTAAAAAAAAAGTCCTTGTAACAATGCGAAAGTTTGGGGAATGTATAATTTTCATCTAAATAGCGTGACAGTAGGAGTTACAGGCTATGGCATGGAACGGAATGCGCAAACAGTGTTTCACACGGCCTCTAAAGCCTTCCTTGGTCTCAGTGGAAACCGCAATTGTAAGCGCCTCCTCTAAGAGATTCTTCAGGCTGCAGCAAGGTAGAACTGAGCTCACTTTCTGCCTGAAAACATGGGGAAGCAGAGCATTTTTCTAAGGACTAGGTTTGTCTGCAGCGAAAGAGGAGGACGATTCTGTCTGATTTACGTTCCTCCTCAGTTTGTGATGTTACGCGTACGTGTGTGCACGTGATTTAGTATAGCTGTGTTTGACTGCATTTCCGATTGATGGCATCGGATAGAAATACCGAAGTGACATGCCT
This sequence comes from Ardeotis arabs, assembly GCA_011801015.1. Taxonomy (NCBI): domain Eukaryota; kingdom Metazoa; phylum Chordata; class Aves; order Otidiformes; family Otididae; genus Ardeotis; species Ardeotis arabs. The sequence goes on along the minus strand of JAAGAY010145578.1, from coordinate 207,542 downwards.
GTTGGAATTCTGACTTGGAGACACGTAAACTAGCAGTGTTTAACACTTGTTAAGGCTTTCCTCGGCTGGTACTTCTGGGAATGCAGTGCTCTGAGACCATCATTTCTCGTTCCGCACCGGGATGAATCTAGGAGGCTGTGTTCATAAAATCAGGACTGGTGTCCGTTTCTGAAAGTACGCTCGCACAAGCTTTGTGCGGCACTGCTAAATTAGTGCTTTGGTCTGAATCTGTAGGAATAGGCTGAAGCCATATCGAAGGGCGTGCGAACTGTTTAGAGAAGAGTTAGGTTCTAATTGTTAGATATTTTTGTGTATAGGATTAACGTGTTTTTATAATCAACCATACATTTGCCCTCCTGAATCTCCCTGTGGTAATTGTGGTTTGGAATGATCTGTTACCAAAGTGGTTTTAAGATAAGTGCTTTCATAGTGTCCCATCTCACTTGTACGACTCTCATTTGAGGGGGACCCAAATGCCATGAGAATTGAAAGAATAAAAACATAAACATGAGTTATCTTTCTGTACGGAACTTTGTTGTTCAGGAGGGTAGCTTAATTTTCTCAAGCTTGAGTGTTTGCTGAATGAATGAGGTGAGTGCTCTCTTGCCTTCCTACATATATCTCAGTTTACGGCAGCAAAAGTCACACAATAAGTATAAATGTTACTCGAGTGTAAATGTCCCGTAAGTCCCCATAAACTTCCCAGTGGAAACTTTTGAACGTAGAAGGGTCTTTCAGAGCTACTTGCTGAGGAGTAAAATGGAGTTGGTGTTTAATGGGATTTATCAGATTTGAGGGGAGGTGGAAAAATAAACATTCCAGAAACATACAGTTTAATTAAGCTTCTCACTTTTTTTGTTTGCTGTCAGAGGCATGGCGTTTGGATTTGTTTCTGAACATGTTACGCTATTTTATTACCTGAAAATATTGAGGGGTATAAATATTGAAGTTCTGATAGTGTTTCTGCCCTTGTGCAGAAGTTTGACTGCTGTCTTTTCAATATTTGATGCTTTTCAATATAATACTTGAATTGTCTGTGAAATAAATGTATCTAATAAAACATAGACTTGTAATTAATCAAATGCATATGTGTATCTCCAGGTTGGGCATATTCGTGCGGAGCGGGACATTCTGGTGGAGGCAGACAGTTTGTGGGTTGTGAAAATGTTCTATAGTTTTCAGGACAAGCTAAACCTCTACCTTATCATGGAGTTCCTGCCTGGAGGTAACGACTTGAAATCAAAAGGCTGCTTTCCTTTCCTTTGGGGAGTTCTAGCTTCTCGGTTACAACCGTAGTCTGGATGAGAGTGTAGGTGGTGACCTTACGGTGGTGTTTGTACTGGACATTACTTTGTGACAAAACAAGTCATTGTAAAGCTTTCTGCTTTTAGGAGGGAGGGTGCTGAGGTTTTTGGGTCAGGCTGAAGGGTATCTGCTTGGGTCTTCTAGCTACAGATGTCTGAAACTTGGCCTTAATGTTCTGCTAGTTCTTATCCTTACTGTGCACTGGCTACCTACAGAACCATAACAGAACCAGCTTTTGTTTTTCTAACCTTTTGCTTTTAGCTGGCTTCCAGCAGAAAGGGCTTTTAAGGTCCTTTTGTCAGAGGATGATGATGTTTACACTTGAATGATAATGCTACTGTAGCTCACTTAGGAAGAAAGTTACACTGAAAGCATGTAATATGTATGACTGAGGAAACCACAAGAATGCTTTCTGAGATGACACTGCACAAACGGAGTCTGTTTTTTGGAACAGCTCTGTAGCTGCAAGTATCCATTTTAATCTGTGATTCAGATGTGCAGTCAGGAGTGGCAGTCCACAACTACCTCCTGTTTAAGGGATGCTTCTGTACTGCTGTCTCGCCCTTACGCTGTTTGGCTGTCTCAGTAAGTTTAATGCAACCAGGGTACGAGCCTTTCCACATACCGTGCTACAAGGGAAAACACAAAAGTTTGTCGAAGAGGTGCTGGAGAACTGTATTACTTTATGTGAAATTGGTTTGGATTTCCTGAGGTTTTAAATAGCTTGGTTCTCTTCTTAGTAGATGTCCTCAAAAATAGTGAGAGCGGAGTTTGTGTGTTCACTTGTTCACCTTTGCTATTTGTGGGGGGCTTCTAGGTGATATGATGACGCTGTTGATGAAAAAAGACACTCTAACGGAGGAAGAGACGCAGTTCTACATAGCTGAGACCGTGCTAGCCATTGATTCTATTCATCAGCTGGGTTTTATCCATCGGGACATAAAACCAGACAACCTTCTTCTGGATAGCAAAGTATGTAGTAACTGGTGCCCGGCGGCTGGTTGTAGTAAGTAGGTCTTTTAGTATTGAGCTCAGCTAGTGCTGAGAATTGTGAAAGATGTTGCTTCGTTCTTTGCTCTGTTCTTTCTAGCTTTGAGGGCATATCTGCCATATTTCTGGGGAAAAAAAAAAAAACAAAAACAACCAACAAGAAGCCAAAAAAGACCTCTCCTCCACCTCCAGCTGTAGTCATACCTCACTTAGAGCTCTCTTCTGACAGTTGTTTAAGCTATTTTTGGTTATTTCAGCTGCAATTTAAAACACAGTTTCAGTTCTCCTCTCTGAGTCAAAGATGTTTCCTTTTGGTCTCACATCTGTTACGCTCACGCTTGCCAGCTGTCGGGTAGCCGATCGTATCAAACGCGAAGGCTGTAGCTGTTCCATCAGCGAGACCGAAAGCTGCGATATTATCTCCCTCGGAATCAGGACGTGTTTCTGAAGGCTGGCTGGGTCACCCCATTGCTTCTAGGTGGTTATTGGAGGCAGTTTGCAGAGAGCTTGATTGTTTCCCTGTCTTCCTATTGCTCGGTACAAGTTTGCTTAAAACTTGGCTTGTTTGGAAAAAAAATAGTCAACAGTAAATAATTACACTTTACCACTAGCCAGCTGATGCGCTGTTGGAATTACTGACATAATTCAGCATGTCTACATCTAGCTGTAGATAAATTCAGGACTTTGAAACGGATGTATGTTTTAGATATACATCTAAAAATTGCACCTACTCGGTGCGCTTGTGTTACGCACTAGGATAGATCCAATCACTGAATTTAAGATGTGTCTGATCTGACGGAGTCAGTGCACAATCCAGGGAGTACAGCTCCCTCTGGAGACATTTGCTTTCACTCTGAAGCGGTGAGGAGCTTGCAGGAGCAGAGGTTTCTGGAGTAAATAGCTACTGGGCTTTCTCTGTGTAGTAGTGGGGAAAGTATTAATGGCTTGATTGTGTGTACACATCCCGTCTTAGGCTAAAACAAGGAATGCAAAAAGAGTGCATCTACCTACTATAAAAAAATAAAGGGAGGGAAAGAAGTAGAAAACTTGATTTGCTATGATAATGTCTCATACTGTTTTTATATTTTGTGGATTTTTTTTTGTTTTTAGGGCCACGTGAAACTCTCAGATTTTGGTCTATGTACTGGACTAAAGAAAGCCCACAGAACAGAATTTTATAGAAACTTGAACCATAGTCTTCCCAGTGACTTCAGTAAGTTATTTGCCTTCAGAAGGGGATCTGCGTACTTGCTGTTGGCGCCTGACATAACTTGTTTCGGTGTGAGGTTAGAAGGCTCTAGAGGGGGAGATCTAATAATCAGCATTGCATTATGAGGCGTAATTTTGATTTTTCTCTAGACCTTACTTATAAAAATAATTTCAGTTACTTTAGTGTACATAAACATCTTCATTTCTAGAAGTTTGTCCTTGAAATAGACTCTGCTGTAGCCTTTCTTTGCATGTGTAATAAACCTCAAATGAAAACTCGGTGTGACTTGGGAGATGCTAGCTGTATCTCATGTGTTACTTAAATCAATCAGTGAGCACACAGACTCTTTGAATGCTCAGTAATTTTCTCAAGGGGAATAACTTTGATCGTGGAGTTCGAAAACCCCTGAAAGCATAGATTGCTAATGAAAGGCTTGATAAAATTTCATCAGCGTTACGCAGGTTTGGAAGTTGCTGATAGGGTTAGGGTGTTGACAGATGGACTCTTTGCAACCATCTGCACTGGTGGAAGAGGTTACATCCCTTGCTTTGCTCTTAACTGCCAGCTGCCAGAGGCGGCTGAGCACTGCTCTGCCGCTGCAGGCGCCCCTTAGATGGTGCGGGGTAAGCTGGGCAAGGCAAGGCTGAGGCAGGTTAACTAGCTCATCTCCGCTGACGCGGCTTATGCTCGGTGAGGTGGATTAAGGTGTGCCTCACGAACAGCTCCAGCTTCGCTGTGTGGTAAACTTTTGGCCGTAGGGGCCAGTGATGCACCTGGGCACTGTGACCTCTTAGCAGGAAGCTGAGTACACAACGGGCTGGCTGTCCAGGAGATTGTTAGTGGAGTGGTTTGGGGTAAAAATGGATGTTGGGTGACCAATAGGATTCAGTCACATGTATTCCAATCATCTCCTTTAGCTTTCCAGAACATGAATTCCAAAAGGAAAGCAGAGACTTGGAAGAGAAACAGAAGACAGTTGGTAAGTCCATTTCACCTGCTTGAAAGTGTTCTCGGCTGAGCTGCTGAATTAAATGGCACACGTTTTTAAACAATGGGCGTTAATCTATTTCAGAGTTCTGCACAATGCTGGTATGGAAAGATTCATGCTTTTTCTTTTAAAAAGAGGAATGACTTTAGTTTGTCCTTTATCCATATGCTGAACAGCTGGTGACATATGTGCCTGAGATAGCACTGCCGTAATTATTTACATTGATATCTGGTGCCTCCCAGCTAAAACTAACAGTTCTTGCCACTTTCAGTGTAACAGAGGGCTAATGACCCATTCCAAGCTCTCTACAGACAATGGTACCTTTCTTCACTCCCCTGATGATATTTTTAAGAGTCCTTCACATGAATGTGTTGATTTCGTCTCTACATATCTTGAAATAAAGCCTTTAAACAACTCTGTCTCTAAGATCCTTTAGCAATCTGGTGTGTTCCTCAAAATAACCACTGTTGCATAAGTTCCCGCTTCCATATCAGGCACTTTTCTCTAAAGATACATAACTGATGGAATTTCTTCCAGGCTTTTTCTACTGTGGGTACTCCGGATTACATTGCCCCTGAAGTTTTCATGCAGACCGGGTACAACAAGCTTTGTGACTGGTGGTCCCTTGGGGTCATCATGTACGAGATGTTGATCGGTAAGAAACCGGCAGCGCACAAGTTTTAAGCGGGAACTGCGCTGTAGGACAGCAGCGATATCTATGTGCTTGGGTCAGGTTCTCAAAGCATCCACTCCGTGCGTGGTTTGTGCGGTTTCTTCTGGTGCATTGTAGACTTCAGTAACTACAGGAGCTATTTTTGCTTTATACAAGATTGTTTTTTTTATTTTTTCAGGTTATCCACCATTCTGTTCTGAGACTCCTCAAGAAACATATAAGAAAGTAATGAATTGGAAAGAGACCCTGACATTTCCTCCAGAAGTTCCAATATCTGATAAAGCAAAGGATCTTATTTTAAGGTGCCGGCCATATGGTTTGCCAGTTAATACAGTACTAATTTTCTTGTCTTGCAAACTGTAGTAATGCCTCTCATAGCTTGCTTCACGTGGAAAAAACCCGGTGCTACATACCGTTATGCACACGCATCAAATGCCGAACTCCCTCGTCAAATACATCTGTCTTTCAGAGGTCATTTAGTAGTTCCCTGACTAAACTATGCTAAAAAGGAGCTCCCATGTAAGTGCTCTTAGTCTGGCAAAATACGAATGTTTCTGCTCTTTATTTCGTCTGTGAGCTTCTCGTGGAAGCAACTTAAATCTTTTTGCCAGAGCTCCCTTACAGTGGCAGTAGTTCTGACACTGGTATGCACTGGCGCATACAAACGTATCCCAGTGCATGCTGACTCTTGCTCTTTCATTTATATTTTCAATCACTTCTCTATTCTCAGGACAGAAATATAAATGTCTAGCTTTTTAGGCTTTATATGTTCTCCTGCTCTACACTGGTCCTGAAATAGAAAGGGCACATTATCTTGTTGTGAAAGAATGCCACGTAATTGTAGCATTTGACATGACATTCCTGAGCATAACTTTGTGTGTTGGTTTTCCAGTGGGAGTTCTTAACCTCCTCCATTTATATGTCAAGAAACCCTAGTAGTATCAGTTCAGAAAGCCGTTCCATTTCTGGATGGAATGCTTTCGTTTTCATTCTTCCTTCACTTTCATTCTTCCTTCCATCCCAGATTTTGCTGTGAATGGGAGCACAGAATTGGTGCATCTGGTGTGGAGGAAATAAAGAGTAACCCATTCTTTGAAGGGGTTGATTGGGAACATATCAGGTAAGATGCTCTGCAGAAAAGCAAGCTGCTCTTCTCTCTAGACTGCGTGAAGCTGGTCCTCTTCAGCAGGAGGGAGCAGCGTCACTGGCACGCACCGTGCGCAGGTGTAGGGGAGAGTTGTTCTGTATATGGATCTTGCTAAGGCTTATGTACCTTCAGTCTTTGATGCTGCTAAGAAATGGAAAGTGGCTGAATCCTGCTTTCTTCTGCCTTTAAAATCTTGATGCTGAATGTGCTTTTCTTGGCAGAGAGAGACCTGCTGCAATTTCAATAGAAATTAAAAGTATTGATGATACCTCAAACTTTGATGAATTTCCAGAGTCTGATATCCTTAAACCAACAGGTGAGTGCTTTGATTTTGCACGTAAACAATCCTCCCTCTTTTCCAGTAGAACAATGTAACTTCCCTGATCATCACAGAAATTCTCTTGCTAGATGCTAGTTTTTTATCATAATCAAATTGTTAGCTTGGTAATCTCGTGGTGCACGGGTGTGCAAGCTATAATTTAGGTTTCAGGAGATGAGATGCAGACTTGTGAATGATGGGGAAGCTGTGTGAGGAAGGGCATCTCTAAGAGGCAGCACAACTCCCAGCAAGATCAGTTCTCAGCAGGACCTGTGAGCCCAACACTGCGAGTACCTCTTGATGCTGGCTAATTTTTGCTACCATGTCTTAACACTTAGTGTAGGGGGTAAGGAGAGGGTAGGGCAGAAGGGGATCATGTGTTCTGGTGTAAATCTCTAAAGGATCCTTGTATTTACACGTCAAAGCATAGTCACACGCTTGTTCCATGTGTTTAAAAAATGTTACAGCAGTTCTTGACTGAATGCCTAGATTTATCTATTTCTCTAAAAGCACTCTCCCCTACTCCACATCCAGTATTTTGTATGAAAGTAAACTGTGCAGTCTTCAAAGGATAATGATATTTTTTCTATGTCTTACCAGTGGCAACAAGCAACCATCCAGAGACTGACTACAAGAACAAAGACTGGGTTTTTATCAATTACACCTACAAGCGTTTTGAAGGTCTGACAGCCCGAGGAGCAATACCATCCTATATGAAAGCAGGGAAGTAATAAATCTTTACCTGGGACAACTTCTGAGCCGTGGAATTCTGTTCCTGTACTTTGGGTTTATACCCATAAAAAAAACTTTTTCCTTTTTTTAAAGACAACTTGAGGGCTATCAACTCTTGGAGAAGACTTCAGGACCCTGTTTTGTTACGCACCCTGGTTGTTACTAAGGATTTTTTTCTTTCTGCACCATTGAAAAAATTCCACAAAATGTTTGCATCGTCTCTGCTGCAAGCGTGTTTTGCTGCTTCAGGAGCAAGACTTTTTCTTTTTACACTCTTTGCCAGATTGTACAGTCCATCGGGAGATGAGAGCAAGCCTCCACTTTGACATTGCGAAGTACGTGATGTTTATATGGACTGTTCTGCCAGTCCTGCGTTAAGTGACAAACTCATTCTGCCAATTCTGCCAGCACGGTTTTCCCAGTGGCTAAGGACTTCAGTGCGGAGGAAACAAAGCAATAATTAAAGCCTGAGACAGACAACTCTCCAGTGAACTCTCTAGCAGAAGGACACAACTTGCATTGCCTTAACCTTCGTTTGTAGTGCCGATTTTATAATGCTCTTTGGAAGCCTCTTTAATAGCGTTTCTCAGCTCTGTCACAGTGGATTCCAGTTGCGGTGCACTTTACTTTTGGTACTAAGACAGTGACCCTCAAGCCACTTAATATTTTTTTTTTCTAAATTTAAACAAAATGTGTAACATGTTTTCTTTTCTAGACAGTGAAAGGAGAAACAGGCCACTTCCTCTACCACGTGCCAGCAGTTTTCAGTTACTGTATGGAAGGATGGATCTAAAACACTGCAGATACTAAAAACTACAGCTGGTAACACAAGTGAATCTGGAATTGGGGCAGAGAGGGAGGGAGAAATCATTTAACTTGATCCTTGGGGGCATCTTGTGTCAGCCCTGAGGATTCCTGTTCCTGCTGCTGCCATCTTTTGGCCACGTCTAAGCTCTGCTGCATATTCATCAGTTTAAAGACAGAACTATCTTCCGTGGCCTTTTTGCTCATGGTTTTGAGCAGAACGGTACCAGGTTCTTCTGAGTCTTGATGACAGAGGCCTCCCTGGCTTTTCCTCACGGAGCTCCTCTTGCTGCCATGGCTGAAGCATCTGGCCCCGTAGTCTTCCAGTGAGACGGTGCCTCACGAGGTCGCTGCTGGGGCAGCGGAACCCACTGTGCGCACTCTCTGATTACTGCCCAGTGTCATTTATCAAAGTACATTCCGTTGTGATGAGGATGCTCTCCAGGAGAGTCCCAAAGTGCCTTTCCTTGCCTAAGCATCTCTCCGAACATGACTGCATTTTGGGAAGGAGGAGTCTGCCTCAGCTGAGCTTTCGGCAATCCTTTGCGTACTCATGAGCTCCACTTTGACCTGTTTTGTAGTTAACTCTGCACTTCCAGGGGCAGGTGGCATTAACCTTTGGGCCTGCCTGGTTCCAGTCTTTAATTGGCAATTGATTAAAAAAAAAAAATTTAATGAGGTTTCTAAAAGCATGTATCAACTTGAACCGTCTTGGATTCTTGCAAACTTTTATTGGTGCTGAACACTAATTATGTAGCACAGACAAAAAAAAAAAAATCTGTTTAGAAACAAAGCTAGAGCAGTGTTTCAGAGTAAAAGGAAGGCTTTCAGTTATATGTAGTCCTAACTTTCTAGATTAGGAAATAAAAGAAAGTGAGTTTGTAGTGAAACTTTTTTTTTTGTAGGTGCTTTTAGGAATTTTTACCTAGATGTCTTTTGAACTGAGTGCCATCATGAGAAACTGGTTGGGGGAGTGAAAGTACAATGTGTAGCTAAAACTGGGTGGGAACTCGTTAGCATCCCCTCCCTAACCACCCGTTGTACTTCTTGTATGTGTCCTAGGAGTTTAATGAATTGCCATAAGCAGTTTAGATCCCAGATGGATCCTACAAAAATAGCCTTAATTAGAAGAACCAGGACCAGTGTAGTCAGTAGGGCTTACTGCGATCGATAAGGGCTAACTGAAGTAATGATTTATAGGATCAGGCTTTTTATCAGCTAGTCAGTAATGTCACCTTCTACTCCCTGTTTATTTTTTATGAAGGACTGATACCAGCTTCTCAAATGGCTCTGTCTCCTTAGCCTGCAGGTTTTTCTAGCCATTTGAAAATGTTGCCTTATAAACCATTGGAAAACTAAGAGGTATTACATCAAAACATTTTTAAAAATGCCTAACAGCTTAGTTACTACTTTAAAATTAAAAAAAAAAAAAAACCACCACCAAAATTATTTAAAGTTGCTGTGGGTTAGGAATAAATTATTCTGAGTAGCTGCATTATTAGCCCTTTACTAAAAGGGACTGGCATTTTTATTTATAAATACCAAAGATGAAGCTATACAATTGTATATTGTGAGAACCTGCTGTGGGAAAAACCCCTTCTACAATAATAATGTCTTGTGCATTTAGTGCATGTGTTTGTCTTCTGAAACCTCCCATTGCTCACTGCTTGGGTTAAAGGTGACGTTTCTGAAAGGCACGGGGAGCAGCTGGGCACCTCGCTGCTGTTCTCTCAGCAGCAGCTGGATGTCTTTGAAGACAGCCCTGGCCAGCCCTTTCCAGGGGTTGGGTTTGCATCACCGCGGCGTTGCAAGCCTGCTTCCCGTGACAGCTGTCCATCACTAGGAACAAAAGTACAGTGCTTTCTCTCCAGGAGCCATGCTCCCTGCTAACACATTGAGTTTTATATGCCTGTTCCATCTCCTGTGTTCGCCAAACATTTTTCTTAGCTGTTGGCTTGTGTATTGAGGTTGTATGTATATTTTACTTTTTTTTTTTTAAACAAACAAACAGTTGCTGGACTTCTAGGAGTAATTCCAATCTGAATTTCCAATGGATCTGAACAGGATTTATGCTGCCAGTTCATCTCTGTATCATGCCTAGCACGTAGTGCACTAAGTGTTTCTTATCACTGTGCCCTGACTCTGCCTTAACCTGTATGTTGGAAAAGTGTTCTGTAAATATTGACAGGCTGTCAATACAATTGCACTGTAAAATTTGGCAGGTGTATTGTGTGTTGCTGGGGGAGCCAACTTTTTATGGAACAATCTTTCCATGGTGTTGTGTAAATAAAGTCCTCTTAGTAAAACACAATTGTGCTGGCATGTTTTGTGTCTACAAACTGGAATCTCTCAGAGAGTGTTTTTGGTTTGGTTTTTTTTTTTGTTTTTAATGTACTTGAAACTGATTTTAGCATCAACTGCTTGGGTAGGAGAAGGCAGTGGTAACTCATGGGCTGAAGACTGCATTTCCAGAAGATGTACAGCGGAGATGAAGAAATGAGCACCCTATTAAAGCGGAGAGACAGTGCTGATCTTCAGAAGAACTAAACGTTTCTGGCAGGCCTAGGTGTCTGCATTGTGTAAATGTCTCCTCAGCTTACCACCTTCAGGGCAAGTTGTTTTTAATCTTTTCCCCTTTCTATTTTTAAAAGGGCTAATAAGCAGTGAGCAAGTGCCAGTGGAAGCAAAGCTATGACCCTTCATTTTTTCCTACCAGTTTGTAACATGCCAAAACCAACTCGCAGTTCTTATTTCATTACTTCACGTTTGCAACAGCTCCACTGGTGAGTCCAAGTTTCCGTTACCACTGCAGTAACTCTACTACATTCCACCTTGTTCAACCTCTTAATGCCTTTCTCAAGCTTCATCAAGAAAACCCTTGAAGTAAATTTCCAGCATTGAAGCTGGAAATAAAAGCCAGACCTGCTTTAAGCTGTTTTTTTCCAGAGACAGAAGTAGGTAGCAGCGGAGAGCATCCTTCCCAGCATACTCACCAAAAATAGCGCCAGGGGCTGTTAGAAATGCTGCATAGTTTGTGGGTGAAGCAGCGTTGTCTCATACCTGTGCTCTGGGCTGCTTTTAGAACATTACAAACTTTGAGGTCCTCTCAGTATGAGTGGCAGTAACGCTTCTGTGCAGCTGCTGCACAGGGTCCCTGCCACATCAAGTGGGCTCTGACGCAAAACTACTCCTAACACTTCGGGGTCACAAGCCACACTTACTTTATGAAGCAAGGAAATAAAACCTTCTAGCAATCTATCCCCTGCTCGTTTGTCTCCTCCACATTTAAAACAGTTTTTAAAAGAGCCAAACAAGCCACATATAATTTATACTTTAATACAGAAAAGAAACCGTACAGCTGTAGTTCGTACACAACACAGGTAACACTGCAGTGCATCTACAACAGACAAAACCTGACCACGTACCTGGACAGCAGGTGACCGGAAGAAAAGCACACTTTTTCAATTGATTCAGTGTTCCAAAGGAACTCACTCTACTACCAAAAAAAAACCAACCCACAAAACCCCAGAATGAATCTTTAATTACTGGGGAAAGCCAATCAAGTACAGTGGCTTTCTGGAGTCATAAAACCTGCACAGCCATCGCAGAAGCCGGATACCTCCATCCTGTGCTGCAGGTCCAAGCACACAGCGTCCCACCAAGGCACTGACAGTCCTCACCCCTCAGGTCTGTCACAGCTGGGTGCCTGGGGCCGCTGTTCTGCAGAAACCGGCTGCCACGCAGGGACAGACACTGGTAGGGTTTGTTTTGGCTGAACGTGGGACTTGGCTGTCAGGTCCTGGGAGGTGCCGGCGCTGTCAGATGCTCGGCCTCTGATGCCTCGACACAGTCCTGCAGCGTCGTGCTCAACAACGTACACGTGCAAGTCCTCAGAGCAGAACATGTGTGAACTGCCATTCCAAGTCGGCTGGTCAGTACCAGTACACATTTACTTAAAACTTACACTGCTGTAAAAATAAATACACACACACAAAAATAAAATCCATAGCGCCTGGGGGCAAGCTCCATCACTGCTGGGCGGCCAGTCTCACCCCTGCCTTTGCTTAACTTGGGGGAACGGCTCCTTACCAGGGCAAGGCATGAGTTTGGTCTGGAAGTCATGAGTTTTGAGCTGGAAGGTTAATGGTCCATATGCATTCCTTTCCCTACTACAAAAATAGAAATCCACCTGGAGCAATAACGGAAAGTGATTGCACACCATCTCTGTGCAGATACTGAAGGACACTTCTCTATACTGACCCAATGACACGCGGGGAGGATTTGTCAAAAGCAGTCAGGTGGACGTGGGCGTCTGAACCCTGGGACTCTCAGGAGGTCCTGAAGCACTTCTAGAAATCTTCCCGTAGGCACTTATAAAAATAAATGTATTTGCTGCACTTAGGAAAGAAGCTACGAAGAGAAACACTGCAAAGAATGGAACGCGTATCCAAAGAAATGGCAGCTAAATGCATCAGCAAGTATATGCCTTCGCAGAGATTTTGTTACTTGTAAATAAAACGACACTCAAACCTTCAGGAAAATTTGTACTCAATATTGTCATGTTACTTGCACTGAAAAAAAACCAAACATCCTTAGCAGCAAACAGTAACAGCAATCCAGTGCAAAGTCTACCACACACTTTGCAGACAGACAGAGAATAATAAAAACTTGCTTGATGGAGCAGCCCCGACAACAAAGGATTAAAACTGCCAGGGGCAGACTGAGACCTGCCTCCGTTTTGCCCAGGACGAGCAGGTCACTCAATGCCAAGTGAGACAGGTTTCAACAGCCGCCAACTGCAAGAGTAGAACTGACCCAAACGTAACAACTTTGCAAGGGAGCTCTCTCCCTCTCTTTCTTCCGAATGGATTTCCGCTTTCTTTGCGCCGGCACCACGGTTAAGTACTCCGCTCTGGGGCCGTCAGAAGAGGGCTGGGCAAGGCTGGCCCCTTCTGTTTGATGCAGCAGCCGGGCTGCGGCAGCACTGACCCCAGGGTGTGCGAGCCAGGGGGGTAGGCAGGCCTTCAGGGGACTCCCAGCCGCCAGAACGGGAGCAGCCAGGCTCTGATGTCATGAACTGAGCTGAACCAGGCCGGAGTGCGCCTGCACCTCAGTCACGGCTCTGTTGGCCCCGAATCCAAAACGAACAGAGCCTTAACCACAGACTAGGATTATCTATTCAGAGCAGCAAGAGAGTTGTTCCTAGGTACAGGTATTTTTCTCTACTGAAGGCTGGTTTACTACTGGCATTTCTTACCTGCCTGACAGCAAAATGGTCCAGTCAGTTCCAAACTGGGAAGAAAGTAGCTGGCCTTTTAAAGCTGCAATAGTAGAATGCTCCTTGGAGGGCCTACAGAAATTTTGACAGACTAAGGCTGATGAGACCAAGGATTTTACTCAGGCAGTAAAACGTCTGTACTGGAAGCTTCTCCACTGGCTTTTTTGTCTTAGCAGGGGGATGGAGGAGACAACTGAAAGTCTTTAGCATGCACAGCCACCTCTAGAAGGCTTCTTACATCTATCAGACTGCTAAACAGATTTAGTATGTTGGTAAAACATGAACTACAGTCTCTTCTTTTTAGGTTTTTCCTTCAGTATGCTCTACTTGTTTTACTGACCCTAACAGACAACCTCCCTAAAAAGAGTATTCCATCTTACGGAGAAATATATACGGGAAATTCCTGGGAACACGCATATGCTTCCTATTGAACTAGTTCATCCTTCCCTAGAACAGCAGCACATGCTGGAGGCAAAGCCAGGTGGCACTGTAAACAGATTCCTCCACACTCAGTATTGCGCTGTGCTACATTTCTGCTGGCTGATGAAAGAGGATCACCTGTCCTGCTTTGATGTTCAGTCCTTTGTAACTGATTATCACAAAAGTAAAGCTAAGTGCCTAACGGTAAAGGAAAGCTTTGTCTTGACAGGCCCAGAATTTTCTCTCTCATGTCAAACAAGACGTTTCTAAACACTTCTGCTCCTCTTTTAGAAGTTCAGGTAGAATATTCAGCACCCACCAATCTGGAAACCTTTGCAGCAGAAACAAACAGCATAATTTCTTTTTGTCTGAGGAGACGTTGCTTTTGATTGCACAATTAGGCTATGGAGTGTGGCTCTTTATTAACATGCTTGAAATACGACAAGGTAGGAAGAGCCTGAACGAGGAGAAAGCACCTTGCAGGAGTGTGTGTTCCACCACCTGGGACAACACTATGACCAGACGTTCCCACATCAAGCAGGACTATTCACCCTGAGCCAGGACTAATCGGGAAGATCGTTAACAGCCATTTGGGAGAAGGGTGCGTTTAGCCTGTCGAGTTCATCTACTTGTGGAGGGTGATGCATTATCACCTCATGGTCCTCCGAGACGTCATCACCCACAGTGACTAGGTTTGTTAGAGATTTGCTCCGAACACACTGGAAATCGACATGACGGCTTTTCCCTTCTTCCTTTTCCCACGACATCTGGATGAATGGCCGCTGAACGTAGTTGTATATCACTTCTGACCGGCCACCAGGCCTCCTCTTCACCTTCTCTTTACAGGTGGGATATCCTGAAAACACAGGCAGCCAGTCAGTTGCACTACACACCTTTGACCTGCACAAAGAGACAACACGATCCCAGAGGAACAGCCAGGCGGGAGTGATTATGGGGACAGGGGGCACTCAGTAGGCAGACACTCACATTCCACGTGATTGGCTTGCTTTCTTTTCCCCTGAAAAGATGGTGCAGCCGTTGTGTGTAGTCATACGATCAATGGTTGCACAGCGTTAGTCATGTGATGAACAAACATAGCTACTATAAAAATAAGTCTCCCAGGACAGAGCACAACGTTCCCTAAGCTCCCTAAGGGAACGCCTGGATCAGTAGGCAGAAGCATTTGACTCCCGTTTCCTGGTTTTTTCAGTCCTAAAGAGACAAGGCTTGCTGGTACATGCTATGTGTCTCATTTTTCCCTAACTTTTAAGCCTCCTGGGCAATTTCAGTGTAACGTGACAGAGGTGTAGGAAGATTCCAGCTTCTACTAATTTAATGAAAACAAATGCCTAGGAAAACACAGAGTAACACAGGAAATGCCTAGAGCCCAGAGGAAAACCAGACTTTACTGGCTGCGGAGTCACCTGTTTCAGAACTTCCTTTGCTGAAGAAATACCTTACCTTCAATGCCAATGCGAATGTTTTTCAGGCCCCGTTCCTTCAATACAGCCTTTGCAACATCACGGTTCTCAATGTACTTGAAGAATCTGTACAGCTTGGAACTGTAAAGGACTTGAAAAATAAAAAGGGCAATTAGCACCTTCAAGGAGGGACCTTCTCCCCGTTTCTGACATATTCAGCCGTGGCGGTGCCGAACACCAGGTCTAGTTTCCAAGAACTACTTCAGGTCTCTGTTCTCATCACTGGGATTAGCTGCACTTCCTTGGTGAGAGGGTAGCGACAGACATTACAGTCTGGATAGAGCAGGTGGTGATGGGTGTGTAAAGCTGAATATTCACTCACTAGGGAGCCAGGGAAAGGCTGAGGGGGAAGGAGCAAACAATCGGGAAACATGCGGTAAGTGCTGACGTTACCAAGGCAGGTGGTCAGAGCAAAGCTCTAACCAGCCAGGTCGCTGCCTCTAGCAGCAGCCGTTTCAGAAGGAACGTACAAAACAGGACTCCACGTGCCAGCATCTCTTCCTGGAGGAAGACTGCTGTTTGGGCAACAGGTCCTTTCCTCATGGCCAGATGTCTGGGTGTGTGCTGAACACAGAGCCAGGAGCTCCGGGGTAGAGCCCTTACTTTGTGAGTACTCCTCTCCCATCGGAGGTGGATGATCTTCATCCCAGTCCACGGTGTCTTCATCTGTCAGCACGACAATGTGGCACTCACGCTCCCCTTTCCTTGCGCTATCCACCATTATAGGCAGAATTAGCTCCTCCAGGTAGCTATCAAACTGCTTGTGAGCACCATCATTGGAGAGCTCATGTAACAGAGCACCTAAGGAGACACGAATCATACGGTGAGCTTTTTTTACACAGTATGAAAGTATGTCCCAGCTCTACACTTCTCAGATACATTCAAGAGCACAGCCCGCATTCTTCTTTAGACAAACTCCGTAACATATGTTCAGAAGCATCAACAGCCTCCAGCTCCAGAATTAGCAAAATCAGATACGTGAGACTGCATTTCAAACGCGATGCAAATTACACTGTAGAACCGTTAAAAAAACCACCAAGGTCCAATCAATGCAGTGAAACAGTAATAGACTGAATAATTAATTCATCATGAGACTTAACTTGAATTTCCAGCAACAACCTCTGTCCTTGAAAGCACATTTTCTGCCTTCTCTGTGATTATTCAGAGGACAGGGCAGGAAATTCCCCCCACAGCCTGTGCTATGATACCATACACCCCTTTTCAGCACAGTGCCTTTCACAGATTTGCCTATGTTAGAAGTACTTTTTTGCCAGCATACCCACCAAAAAGCTGCTCCCAAACAGACTCCTTCATGGCTAGGAACTCTCTACTCCTTTCCAACTTGGTATCTTTGGTTCCTGCTCTGCCCATCATCCTTACGCTTAAATTATTCATGATTCTCTGGTACATTTTAGACAGGAGTTATAATCCTGCTTTCAGCTTTTATTTTGTTTGGCTGTAACAGCAAGCTCTTGTTCTCAGCCTCTGTTACAAGAGGAGACCAGAATTTTTACAATTTCAATTTGCTTTTTTGAGCAAGGTGTCTGCATTCTGCAAGATTAAATCACTTCACTTCGGACTGATGCATCCAAAAAGGAAGCTGTTTAAACGCAACGCATCCATCAGTCCTCGCGGAGTCCGGGTCTTCACGCTTAAACAGCACACGATTAAGAACTGCACTGAATGAGGATCAGAGTGCTCAACACCATGCAGATCATCTCCTAAGAGCTGATTTCTCTCCACACTTACTTAAATCTTGACATTTGATTGTGTTGAAATCAAAATTTATGCAGAGGTAATCACATGTGTCTCGAAGGTCTGGGATGGAAATCCCATCAGGGCAGTTAATGATTCCGGTTTTGTAATAATCCTGCAAATAAAAGGACAGGGTTTTTTCAGAGAAAAAGACTAGCCTGGACTTCGATAATTTTTTAATTAGTTCTTTGTTTGGTTAACCAACATTTGACAGTTTCAGAGGCTATATATAGCTCTGTGAACAGCAGAAACAGCCCTGCTTGTCCCAGAATCTACGTCTCTTTGCAGATCCTCTTGGGTCTGATACGCTGTGAGCTCCAGTTAAAACTTCTCCCATGGAGTGGGGTTTCATAACATCTCATAGGAAATATGCGTGTGCAATACGCACGAGGCCAGGACACGGCTCAGGAACGACAATGGCGTGACACAAGAAAAGTTAAAAGGCCAATATCTGAAACAATGACTCATACCAAAGTCTATTGTAATTTTTTTTTTTAAATCACAACTGAAAACAGTAATAAAATAATATGTCCCGGGGGTGTGCAGCTCGCTAGGAGACAGCTCCGTTTGGCACATGTGACAAACAGATTCTTTTTCAATCTGCAAACATCTCCTTACCAGCACGGTCCGGAACACAGCTGAGCTAATTCCTTCTGCGATTTCATATTCTCCCTTCTCATTCGGCCTGGTGAAGTTATATTCTCTCCCTGGTCCAAACATTCTGAACAGATAAAAATCCACATCAGTGCACAGGTACGTTTAAATGCATTAATCCTAGAGACCAATAGGTGCATTGAGGTTAAACAAAACAGTGACACACATACAGAGTAACTTGAAACCTACACTCCAACCTCTTACGGTAAATGAGCACAAGAGCTGTCTGGGCTAAGTCCTGCTGCTGGATTTCGATACAGTCGGACTCCGTCTGTGGCTGTAGCTACTGTATTGTACAGAACAAGCCACAGCTCAAAGGAACACATCCCGGGTCAGCAAACACCCTGGCAAGAAAGCCCTTGCACTGCCACTGCACAGGATAACCGCCACGTGCCTTTTGATCCCTTGTTTTACGCAATGACCTGTGCAAGGCTCACTCACTCAACAGAACCTGTCTCCTTTTGGTCAGAGACGGGTGGAAGTGCTGACAGCACAGAAAACGAGCGCTTCTTGTTGCATCAATAGGCTCCAGCCTTTAAGCTACATTACATGGAGCTGAGTAACTTCTCCTGCGGCAGAGTATCATAAGATAACAGCAGCAGGAGGATGGAGCACTATCATTTTCCCCATTCTGGAAGGGAATTTATCAGCTGTGAACAGATGTACTACTTACAAACAAGGCAAACCCTTGGAGAGAAGGCAAAAGCAGACCATGTCTAGCTAAAAGTGCACATTATTGGAAGGAAGCGGACCGAAGGCAGAATGTTAGAGAACTACCAGCTCCCTCCACATCTGGGCTCACTCACAGCCAAATTCTGAACAGGGTCAACCTCGCTTCGCTTGTGCGAATAGATGAGATCACAAACCAAACATCAGGTACTCGTTCCATTTTAGCAAACATTTGACCTTCTTGAGGTATCTTGAACACAGGGGAAATCACCCACCTTCCCAGCATGGTATCAGGGTGAGCAGTGAAAATCTGCGGATTCACCGCAAAGCGAGTCCCATCTACCACAAGCGTCACTTTCTCTGGAGCCGCCGTTTGTGAACTGCTGCTTGAAGACAAAGCGCAGCATCCGTGGCGTTCCTGGGTATTAAAATATTCTGACTGTCTCTTATTTCCATCTTGGAAATGACAGTTGTGCGTGTCTTCAGGAGCAGACAACATGCTACTGATCTGGGGACTTACTGGACAAGCAGCGTGTCGGCATTCAGAATCTAAACCTGAGAGAGACAAACAAATATTGCAAGGGGAAGATAGAATTTACTGAAAAACAGAATTTCATAGTAACACTTCCTGCTGTGATGAGAATACTGAGTCATACGATAACAAAGGATGTCAATATACATAATGGTCAGGGCAATGTTACACGCCATGAAACTACACTGCATTTTCAAATGGTGCCAGCAGCTGGATTTTGGATAAAACATTTCCCGAAGAACCATGAAGCAAGATGAATTCCGTGTGTGAAGAGCAGGGGCCAGAAATACAGACAGACAGACACCCAGTACTGACACCTGCTGTCACAGGAAAGCTGGCGCAGAAGCACACACCAGACTAGAGCTGGGTTCAGCCAGCAGTGCTTGATGCCCGGTCCATGGTGGGCACACACATGGTGGGCAAACTATTTTCAGTTTATCTGTTCAGGGACAACCTCAGAAAGAGCTGCAAGTCATCCGGCATGTGATGATCTTGCCAAGACAGCAAGACCCTAAACTCTGCCGTGGACCTTTGTCCTTTAGACCAGCCTGGCAAAGGCAGGGTACATTCTGCACTCCCCAGTGCAAACTGCCTTGAGATATTGCAATTTTTCCAAAACATAACATCTCACAAAAAAAATAATCTCCCTTCATGATTACTATAAGGTAAAGACATTATCCTTACCCTCAGTCCTGGGAACTGCAGCAGGGCTGTGACCTCCTAGCACCACATTACTTTCTTCTGACTCATGGACGGCTACAGTTATGTTTTCCACAGAGCAACTGGACTCCGGATTCCTTGACCAGTCTGTCCCACCAGCACAGTTAACGTTCATGCTGGGCCTCCGTGATGCGAGGAGTTGGCTGCGTTTTCTAAGAGAAGAGCTAGGAGAGAAAATAGCAGGTTGTTAGTTTTGGAAGAAACTCCCAAGCGATGATGCGCAAATCCCTGTACCTGGTACTGCAAGCAAAGTCCCTCAGGCTCCAAAGGCCTTTCTTCAGATCTGGGCTGGGCTGCAGAGAGGCTCATGCTGCCAGTTACGTCCCTACACTTACCCAGGGAGGGGCGGGGGCGGTGGGGTGGGGTGGGAAGGTATTGAAGCACCCAGGGTTCTATTTAATCTCTAAACCTTTGCTTTTTTAAAACTAAGTCTAAAGCCACTGATGTCTTTAGCTCACACGTGCGTGCCTGCGAATACCTTCCTGGGAACTGCCCGACCTCCAGACCATCAGAGCCCTTTAAAAATGCCTACACGTCCCTTGATTCCCAGCACCGGCAAAATGAGCCATGACTGCACCAGCCTTACACCCACCGTGCCCTGGCTCAGCCCCCCCAAATGGTTAAACCAGTGCCATTCACGTTCCAAACGGTCTTTCAGCACCTGCACACAGACACCTTCCACTCTTGCTGTTTGGCTCCCGTGAAATTCTTCCTCCTTGATCCTACCTTTGAGCCTCACTTCGCTCCTTTGTATCTCCTAACAGGCCCTTTCCACTGTCTCTTTCCCTCATTCCCTCTGCGGCATGCATTTTGTCCTGATACTGCCTCGGACAAGAAACAGCCCTCCTTTCTTGGCTCTAAGTGTTTTCCTCTCAAACACAAACCACCAATTTCCTCATTAATGAATTTTCCCAATTTCTCCCCTGCAGAACAATTGTCCTGTGTCTTTTTCTTGGCTGAATTAAGAGTCCAGGGCCTGCGGGTACCATCTACAGAGCACGGCAGAACACTGACAGGGCCAGATACAAACCAGATGAAATACAGCACTCATAAAACAAGAAAACGCCAAGTAAGAGTTGGCAAGTTTTCTGGTCAGGACCTGCTGAGGACGAAGGCCTTAATGAGCAGTTCAGTGGTGGGTGTCAAGCCCGTCGTTACTGGCGGTCTGTGCAAGCATTTCATTCTTAATTAGAAATGTAAAAAAGGAATAACAATTCCTTCCTCTTGTTCTGCAAAACCAATGCTAAGTTGCCAGCATTATTTTATCTGTATATTTTTAGAAAATCTGTTGCTTACACATCATTTGATATTCATCAGCAGGAAGATTTTTGGCAACAGCAAGACCATGTGAAAAGCTACTGTACTTTTTCCTTTTTTTAAAGGCTCTGGCTGGTAGGAACAGCAACGTGAGGAGCCCACGCGGGCCGGCTTAGCGCCAGCAAGCCTAACAGCGTGCAGTGCATCGCTATCCACCTCTCCTCTCACCAAATACCCAGCGTTGGCTCAGAAAACTCCCTCTCCTGACACCTTCCAGTCTGCTTTCTTGTACCTACTGCACCGGTTGCCTGGACCCTGGAAAGACCCCCTTATTTCCCACCGGAAAGCCAGCAGCCCCCGGGAATGCCGCCCTGCATTGGGTCACACACCTACAAATCCATCCCCTTTGGCCCGAGCACAGGGCGACCCCAGCTCCCCGTGAATAAACCCGTGCAGCCTTCTGCCCTCTTCTCAGACCAGCAAAGAGGCAGGGAGAAAGGCCAGCAGGCTGCTGGGCACGGTGTGTGGAGCTCCCAGCGTCGAAGCAGAACATACCAACCACATACAACTTCAGGACAAACCTGCTATCCCAGGAATGATCTTCAGAAATGAGTAAACATACAGAACATGCAGAAAATGCTGTTTACGGTAAACCTAAACATGCAAACTGTACAACACTCTAGAGTGAAAAAAAAAAAAGCCTTTAAATCAATTCCAAAATTGACAATGTCAAATGGAACTGCAAAAAGTCAACCGTTCCCCTATTTCATAAAGCCTACTGTAATTATTGTGAGAAAATGGAGTTTTCCAGACTGCAAAGGTTAAACTATTTATACAACTAATACTGTGGTTTCAAATGCATCCACTGAGTTCCACACATTATAACTATGCTATACTTCTTAACCAAAAAAGCTTTAAAATTTGGTAACTGCACAGAAAGCCAAATCATATTTTTTAAAACTGCAGTTTGATTTGCTTAGGCAAAAGTGTTTCAAGATGGGGAAGAAAAAAAAAACCCAACCTTGTCCAGAGGATGCATAATCATCTTGGGAAAGCCCTTAAGAGTTGTTGTTTTTGAGACTGGCTAATCACTGGGAGGAACACAAACAACATCCTGGCGTGTGTCTCCGGAACTCTTCCATCCCCTCGTCCTTGATAAAACGAGGATGCTCACACATTCACTTGGAACAGACTTTGCTCTGTGAGCTGACAACTAGTATATCAAGAAAACTTGATAAGCATAACATTTACTTCTTAGGCCTCTTTCTTTCCGTCGCTGCCGATAAGCTCCTCTTGCGCTGTCTGAACAGTCTCTTGATTATTTAATACATCTTAGCAGAAAGGAGGACGTAGGCAGGCAGGCAGGTCAGCGGGCAGCCGATAGCCAGGCAAACAGCAGTTTTACCCGGGGACACTTACATTCCCTAACTTCACAAGAGGCCGGCCTTACAAGCGATATTTAAGCCATGTCCAGTGGCACAGAACACCTCCAGACTGCGTTTTCACAGCAATCAAACGGGGTTTGATGAACGTTGCGATCTGGAACTCGATGATCAATCTTTGTCCAGCACCTTAAGCTTTAAATTGTAAACGCACGCACAGTTCAAGCGACCCCGCGTGCCATTCAGCTGAGTCCTCTGAAAACAGTATCTCAGACACCATCTACAGAGCCCTCATCAGACACGCAGGATTATTTTCCCTTGACAGCTTTTCCTCCCCTTTTCTGCCTCATCTGCTAAGTAGGATTTTTAGGAAAAACAGCCCCAGCTGCTGACGCCTTTCTCCTCGTTCTTTTCTATTACACTCAGTCCAGCACCAGTGAAAGGTGCTAACGCCTGCAGAGATGGGAAGATTCAGAAACAGAAGCTCTTTGCAATTGTGGTCGTTCTCACGCGCGTCAGATCCGACTTCTCTCATTAAACCTGCCAAACGTTCCGCCCTGCTGATAATCAGAGTTGGGCCAGGCTCACGGCATTTTCCTGTCTTCTGTCCCCTCTTGGCATACCCAAATCCATACCTTCCGCGTCAGCAGGACTGAGGCAAACGAGGCACATCTGGCTGGTACAATAAATACCCAAACCAGTCATTTAACATGACAAATATATTGCAATCGCACACCAACCCGGCAGGGAAACTAATACACAAAGACTTCAGAAGGCCACACTCACGCCTGACCAGCTTACAAATGTCCTGGTTTCCTTTCATGCCTAGGATCAAGGTGAACTACCCATGGTGAGAATGAATACCTATAAATAATAATTAGTGCTATTCATCTTCAAAGCTTTTTACAAATATTAACTGCTTAGTGCTCCTGAGAGCCCTGGGAAGCACTGCAGGGAAATCTTTTATGAGAGAAAAGAGGGACACAGAAAAAGAGACCTCATCTTCAGGACCAGGCAGAGTACCAGCCCCACGAACTAACCGGGTGTTCCTCTGACTTTCAGCACGTCCGCTGCTCACGCTCCCCGGGCGTGCACGAGCAATTGTCCTGTGGTTAACAGGACAAAGCTGAGCAGGTTACCACCTTCTTCTGAGGTCTGTTTCCATGCGCGTTTCTACCCTCTGGTAGGCATCAATTGGCTTGGTACCACAGAACTGATCAGTAAACGAGCGCCCCGGCTTCTTAGCTCGCTTCTCAGCAACGTTTGTGTGCTCAGATGGCGAAGGACCAGGTAGGGACCAGGCTGCAGAGGAGCTGAAGACTCATGGATGGAACCCATGAACGTCAAAAGCCCAGTGTCACGTTCAGCACTAAAGATCAGAGAAAGAGCTCCTAAAGAGGCTGTGATTTTTTTCTTTTTTTTTTTTTTGAAAGGAAATCAGTACCACAGACAAAAATCAAGTCACATCTCCCTCTGGCCCTCGGTTTTGCCTAACTTGGAGCATGTAGGTTCCCTCGTCCATCCAGAACATGACAATGTCAAGAATGAGCTGTGCAACTGAACAAACATCTTCATTCTCCAAATCACACGCTGATGGTCACAGTGAAGTCATCTTTATTTGACCTTCTTTAGAGCCAACACTTTTGAGAGAAAAATACGGAAGTGATATTTAAGTTTATTTTTAAACACGGACTGGAAACAGTTTTATTTAGCAGTGCATCTTTGGCACAAACAATTCAGGCTACAAGCCTTTTGTGGAGATAAAGAGGCTGATCCTTGTTCTACGCAATTCTGAAGAAAGAAGGAAGTGTAATGGAATTTAAAAAGGCTGGGATGGTCTTCAGCACATCATCCTTCCCCACCCTGATGAATCTGAGGCACATCCAAACCCATTTCCCAAGGTACACAGTTCTCACCCAGCTACTGGAAGGAGCTGAATGGTTTAACTTGTACAGACCAACATAAACAGTCCACGTGTAAAGAAAAAACTCAAATACAGTACCATCTCCAGCAAAGAAAACCCACTTAGATACAGGATATTTTATTAAGCAAAACAAAACCATCACTACAGACTTGCTAGTTTCTAACTTTTTATTGTATGACTTGTTCCTTATCCTTGGGACTTTTTTAAAGAGTCATTATAAAATAATTTAGATACCAGGTTCGCAGAACCATGCAGAAACTTCAAAGAAAAATAATGAAAAGCTGAGCTGTCAAAATCCATTGAAGAGTAAAGCCTAACATCTCTAAAACTCTAACATCTGACAGCTTATGCACTGCTTCACTGTCATCTGGCACGACAAGAACGAAGGCAGAAGGAGTAAAAATAGAAGTGAGTAACCTTACCTCACCACTCGGTCTGCGAACGGCACAGGACAAGCAGCACATTGAGCGAGTGAATCAGATGGTTAGCAATCTTCCCCTCTTCCTAAACCACAGCGTAACCACCATGACTGAAAACTCCAAACAACTCTTATTTAAGGTGACAACACTCCTTTAAATCTACAAAAACACTCCCGCGTACAATTATTCTCAGAAATATGAGCAAGCAGGAAACATGGGTATGCAGGGTGTGCCTGACCTAATTCCACCGTCTACTACTTTGGAACGAGACGTATTTCTAATATAATTGCACGCCTTTCAAAAAAGCTTAGCCTTGCTTTAATTTTTTAAAAACATATCCTTGGAACGCGCCAAAAGTTTTTCTAAACATAAAAGCAGAAAAACAAATTAGCAATCTCTGGAGAGAAAAAGGGAAATCTCCTGGGTTTAAGATAAATAACGAGAAGCATTTCCTGTACGTGAGGATTAGCGAATCGGTACAGGGTCCATCTGAACCACAGCGAGGAGCGCAGCACGGACACCCCAGCCAGGAGGGATCCGCCGGCCGAGGCTCCGTTGTGCTGTACGCAACGCGCGGCTTTGTCAGTTGGAGGCTGTGTCCATCCCGTACCACGCTGACTTAGCAGAGCTGGCCTCGCTCCTGTGGTACTCACCGCCCACCTTCACCTTCTCTCAGTTGGTCTGCTCTTGTGCACCCTACACGGTTTTGGAACTTTTTAAGTAAAAAAAATCAGCTATCAAACTTGCTATGAAAAAAATAATGGTATTGGCAAATAGTCAGCAATCCAACTTTCTGATTTTCATAAAAACTATTTCCTCTGGATCATCAGATGCGTATTTTCCCAGAGAGAAGGAGGAAGAGAAAAAAAAGCAAACATACTGCTTGTCAGCTCAGTTCAGTGGCACTAAAAATTCCCCAGTCCCAGGGAAGCATTCCAGAGGGCTGCGCAGAACGAGAGTAATCCAACCGGTAGAAAGGAAGGCAAAAAGTAAAACTCTCTGCTCTGCTGAAGATTGAGAACAGATCTGGGGTCTCATTCTGTAAATATGAAGGAAATCCACTGAAAACAGCAGGTTTGAATTTGCATAAATGAAACTGGAGTCAAACCCTAGGAATTTTGGCACCAGCCACGTTCATTCCCACACCTGTACCTTTGGAGTCTCTGAAGATTTAAAAAATAAAATGGAGAAAGCATGGAAAGGAAATAGCATGGAAGGGCACTGGAAAAAGCCTGCCAGGCTGTGTGTGCCATAGTCTTGACAGTGCTTCCTGTATGCTCTGCTCTGTTCCCTTCTGCATTCCCAGGAAGAAGGAACTACAGCACCGCTAGGAAATGGGAATAGACAAAATAAGTGTAAAAACTGCCTCATAAACTCATCTAGAGTTTAAGATGCAGGAAGCTGCCTTTCCTTTTACAAGTTGCCTGGAGTAAACACAAGCCTACTGATTCTTTATCCACTCAAAAAATAAAAGCAAGTGATGGGCTCACATCGTCAGTCTTGCAGCTTGCAGCAGAAGAAAGGCACTTCTAAAGCAATGACACGTCCTGCTTTGAAATCCTACTCCCTGCTTTCAGCCAAATTCTACAGTCTTTAAACATTTTAAGATTCAGAGGGTCTCTCGTTCATTAGTAGGCTTTTTCCCCTGAAAGCATTTTTCCAGTTGCCAAGCACAAACGTGGTTCCTCACTTACTGATTCTCTTTTAAGCTCAGACTTGTCTAGGAGATGAGTTTTTATCCTCTTCCAGCAGGTGAACGGCTACGCGTGAAGTGTCACATCAGCAGGGAGCTGGTGTCACCAGGCTGCCCGGGGCAAGTGTACCTTCGGGAACAAGGGTCTGAGCCCCAGGCGCTGCCCTGTGCGGCTGAATCCAACACGGGAGCTCCAGGCAACACGAGACGTGCCTGGTCTGAGGCTGGCCGCTCACCAGCACCGGCAGATACGTCTGTACCACAGGAGAACAACATAAAAGTGCATTCACCCAAATTGCATCAGGTAGGAAATCTACCTGGAGCCTTTAATGTGCTTTCCTCATACCTACTAATGATCCTCACTTCAATTTCTGCTCTAGACGTGAACGCAACCAGACAATAAAAGGGTGATTTATAGGTTGAACTAGCGCAGGCACATTACAAAAGGCTTTCCCCGCGTTATGAAATAACTCTATCAATATACAGTGGATTCATTTTCCATCTGGCTTCGAAATATAGATGGAAAATCATGTCCAGCAGGACTGATGCAATGCAGGACAGCCTGCAAATTCTGGCAAGAGACAGCGAGAAGGCTGATGAAACGCTTGATTGTTTTCTCCTATTCTGTGCATAGTGCTTCACTGTTAGCAAAGTTTACAGACTCACTCATTTACTTGAGTCTTAACAAAAATCCACTGTTTCTACAAACGCAATTCAAAACTACAGTCTGCAACACGGTTTTAATGGTTCAACACTGCACAGCCACACCTTGAGTTAAGGCCCACGGCTCTCCAGGTGCTCCTGCAACCGCCACCGCCTGGGTCAGGCGCCGAGAGACCCCATCGTCGCTGACAGCGCTGACCCTCACCGGTGCCCCACACTGACAGCGTCATTTCTTCCGTCCATCTATAATCACCAAGACTAATACACGCAGAAAGCTCGTTGAGATTATTAACTTGAAGTCACTTTTCCAAAATAGGAAAGTTATACCGCGGCAGCCTCATCAGCTGGAATAGATGAAGTGCATCCCATAACGTACTGCCACTGGGTGTCTCAGAAGGGAACAAAATTTCTTAGGCAGTTAAATCCAACTTGTTTTCAAATTCACACCGTCCTACACCTACATTACAAGAAGTCAAGCTTCTCAATTATTTAAGCCATGCAAAAAAAAGCATAAGGACAACAGTATTTCCGAGAAAGCTCTAACCCCAAGCCCAAAATACCTGCAGCCATCAGAACTTCTGAGAAATCCCCCACATTTCCTATTGGAACGCGGGAGCCAACCCTCTGCCAAGCATCCCCCTCCCAAACACCACAGTTCCTTACTTACTGGCGGCTCATATGTTCTCAGCGCTACCAGCACCAGCACCCCAAAATCCTTCTGTAATAGAGGGAAGCACGAAGTCACGGCAAAGCTGCAGAGTTTAAACTGTTTGTGCAGCAATGGTCACTCCCCCAGAGCTGAGATGTCTGATTCATGTAAATATTTCAGTTTAAGAGTCCCCGCCCCCCCAGCTGATCCATGAAAAGTTTGAATCTAAAATCTGCACTGGAACAAACAGCCTTCTCTTCTCAGCAAAAGTCCCCCAGAATCTCTCCCCCCAAATTCCTAGTTCAGCCTGTTTTTGCAGGAATTGTGTGGTAGGAAAGGCATAGTTTTATTAACCCTTGATGCCATATGGTTAAATACACTCCTGCCACGCATCTGCCACACATTCCTTACACAGTCAGAAAGGAATTAACTACCAGAATTCCTGAATATAGAATCATAGAATCATAGAATGGTTAGGGTTGGAAGGGACCTTCAAAGGTCATCTAGTCCAACCCCCCTGCAAGGAGCAGGGACAAATATGTACATAACCATGTGCATACAGATTCCCAAGTCCAGAAGAACTTGGATCCAAACAAATTTACGGTAACTGAGGATAAAATGAGTTCTTTTGGTACATCAATGCCCACAAAATGCATTGCTGATGAGCCCCAGTAAGCAGCACCACCTTCTCTCAGGGCTGAGGGGGCAATGCACAGCCTTGCAGAGGCATTACACATTTATGTCACCTGGAAACGCGACCCTCCATCGGCTCCAGTATGAAATCAATCTATTTTCTTGTTCTTAATGCTCTCCCCTCAGATGTATCTGGGCTGCTCAGAGACTGCTCCAAACACAATTTCAGAGAACAGAATTAAATATATCACATATCAGCAATAACACATCGTTTTTAATGCAAACAGAACCTGAAGAAGTAGGACACTATTTTCATCCTGACTCATGCCAGTGATAAAGCGCGTGTGTGCGTACTGGGAAGCGTTAACTCTGAACAGTACGCAGCACCTGAACAGATTAACCAAAGATCAAACAATCCAACATTACACAAAGCAGTTGTCACTAATTTACTACCTCATGTTTGTACTGTACAGAGAGTCAACGTATTGCACGCGCTTGTTATTACTTCTAGTTTGTGGGCAAACTCTTAATTCTTTAACAGCCAATTATCTAGTCCATCCAGACAGGGGTGCAATAAAGCACCAGTCGCCTGCTAAAGAGGCTGAGAGGAACCCAAAGAAAGAGCAACAGCCTCTACTCACCACAGCGTATCGTCCCACGCAAGGGGAGGCAGGTGGCCGTCGTTCAGGGCTATGAAAACTCCACCCAGAGCACACGCTGCCGAGAGCACGGCAGCTTGTTGCACTTTCAAAGCATGCAGTAGAGCATTCAGCCCCCAAAATCAGCCAGGAGACAGCAGGGTAAAAAAATTCACACTTCAGCTCACAACTGAGGGGCTGAACACACCCTAAACCCCTCCTGCCTCCTTCTCCACAGTGGCCTTAGGAGAGGCAGGAACTGCAGCCCAGTACTAGGGGCTGTTGCCACCAGCACTCCCAGTTTGAGCCAGCAATGCAGGGTCCCAGCACCACCACCCAGCCTGCAGCACCACAACGGCTAAATACACAAACCCATTTGCCTGCAGCATAGCCACCGTCCAGGGGGGATCCTCTGGAGACGAGGATCGGTGTACTAAGGATCAGTGTGTTTTGAAATACACAGTTTTAACGGGAGTGGATTATTTTACAGCAGAATATCAGTAGAGAAAATATTCAGACTAAAAATTCCTCTCCTCACTTACTGAGCTTTTTGTTTCCTACAAAAAAATCAGTTGATGTTTCAATATCAAAATCAGTTGATGTTTTGCCATAGCAAAAGGCACCTACTTGCTTTGACTCTTATTTTAGAAAGGCTGTGAGCAGCTTAAAACTCCACCTTCCTTCTCTGGAAGGGATCCCAACAAGTAACTGCTAACTCATTCCCAGCTCATCTGCTACCACTCCAACTGCCATTCATTTTTAACCAATGACACGGCAGCAGCTTGACAAACTGACAATAGATGGCAGATTTTGGAAAGTTGAATGCAGTTACAGTAGCTACTCACCAAAGAGATTTCAGAATGACAGAGCAGACAGCATCCAAAAAAAACAACCCCAAACCAGGGAAGCTGCACACTGTTTGATGAAATGCAGTTGAATTTGAAAGTAAATATTCCCATGTTGAAAAAACGGTTCATCTGTACTGCAGTCCGGAGGAGCTCGGTGCTTGCTGAGTACCTGAATCAGCTCTGCTCTACCCACACACCCCAGCCTGTCCCAGGGCCTGGGGGAGGGCTACAAGGGGGACAGGAATGGGAAGAGGGCACAGCACAGCAAGCCAACCCCTCTGCCTGCACCACAGGGCCCTGGTGCTCTGGGCCAGGCACTGCTGTCACCGGTTAAGGGTCCAGCAGCAGTTTGTGTTCAGTGGGGAAGAGAACCAGGCTCAGCAACGCT
Source organism: Ardeotis arabs (assembly GCA_011801015.1). Taxonomy (NCBI): domain Eukaryota; kingdom Metazoa; phylum Chordata; class Aves; order Otidiformes; family Otididae; genus Ardeotis; species Ardeotis arabs. The sequence continues at coordinate 177,371 of JAAGAY010145578.1, read as the reverse complement.
CAGGTGCCGTGACCCAGCACAGGAGATCCTCACCTGACTTTGGGAGGTGACAGGCTGGGACGGGGTCCCTGCCAGGACAGCTATCTGGCATCCCCACGGGGCCCTGACCTATCTCACCACAGCAGCCGGCAGCGCAGGTCGCTGGGAGCCAGCTCAGATAAAGCCACCCAATCTACAGCCGAAAGTAGAATAAATTTGGAGATAAAGCCACCCAACGCAGAGCCGTACTGTCCCGCCGCAGGGCTGAGACGCTCCTCGCCAGCAGAGGCACAAGCAGAGCGAAAACCATCAGCGTTGTCTGTAGGAACAACTGGAGCTCTCTGAACCAGGCAAGCTGTTTAACTCATGTTAATATATAGACAATAAGTGGTAAAACAACCATAGGGCCTGCCTTTTAGAGCGCAGCCGCATTAGTAAACCCTGCAAGTATTACCAGAGTCATCCAAAACCAGAATAAACAGAGGAGTTTTATTTAGCACAATTGCAGCTCTTCAGGAAAGCACATCCTGGTTTGTTTTTAGAGAGGCAAAAGCAGGGGCTACAATTTCAGCTGGGTAAAGCCAACCATTAGCACACTGTCAAGTTATGTCAGCACAGAACTCGATACCTTATTTTCAAGAACTGAAAAACATCTTGCTCAAGATTTCAAAATAACTAAGGTTTACGATGGTACATTGGCACCTCTTGCTTTGTTTACACGTCTGGGTAAATATTTTACATGTCAAGCATAGTTAAACACTTTCTAAGAATATTCCATTCCATTCTTTCTTATGTGACTAATAATTCTTTCACAAACATTTGGCTAGTGTCATGTTTCAGCAGAATTAGCCAGGAACTGTAGCCACGTATTGTGGAACTTTAAAAAAAAAAAGGGAAAATACCACTAAAAAAAATACAAAACTGGAAAAGCAGAGAGGATGCCTATTTCAACACACATAATGAGGTGTTCGTGCAGAGGAAAGGTGCCCATTTGGGCACTCAATAAGGTCACTCTGGAAAGTTCTAAAATTGAAATGTATTCCAGAACAGTCCCCTCCAGCTCATTTTTAATTTGACAAGTAAGCAACCCATCAATATCCTAGCCAAAACTGCAGCTGGCTTTGTGGGTGTTTATCTCAAAGACAACAAGCAAAAAAAAAAAAAAAAAAAAAAAAAAAAAAAAAAAAAAAAAAAAAAGCTAGGATTTTTAAAAGTTTATTTATTTCAAGTGTGTTTATTTCTTTAAAGTGCGCCCTTGTGAGGAATATTCAACTCCTCGGCTGAATAATCCAAGAGATTCACAAAAAAATTAGCATATGCCAGTAGTAGAGCGTATGCATGATTTGAATAAATCCTTAACAAGAAGGTAGGTCTGACTGCAGAGCCTAATTAAGTGGTTTATTACTGTACAAAGCAGCTCTCTGACCCTAGGACTTCAATTCAATCCTGATCAGACATGATCAAAACTTGACATTTTAGAGCTCTCAGCCTGGGCTGCACGAAACGAGTTTGCCATTTTCAATCTGGCTGTCAAGTAGACGGACACGTAAAAGAAACCGCCATGACTAAGTGACCCTCTTGGTGGTAAACCCGGACCAGAACTCACACAGACAGAAGTCTCCGCACGCTCAGCACCAGCGGGTGAATGCTTCCTGCAGCCCCGTCTGCGGGACGCTGGCGAGGCAGCACGAGAGCACTGGTAACTCATTGTCAGGGCTCCAGCTGCTCCGGGGATAACTAAAGCCTGCAAGTCTCAGGGCTGTCAATCTGGCTGGCCCGAGTTCACAGGAGGCTTTGTTTTGAATTGTTATTTTTAATTCAGCTGGGACAGTCTCCTAATTAAAGATAGCACTAAGTGTCGGCAACACATAGGGTGAGAGACTGAAGAGTCTATTTTCTGCATTGATAATGGTTTCATCTTTCAGAAACGCAGTAATCCCACTCTAAAAGTGGTGAAGTGGCATTTCCCGTAGGTGTCCACGCCACCTTTAAAATGGTCTTGGAATGCCTTAACATCGCAAAGCGAGGGCAGCTACAGCTGCCACAGCCGTGGCATATTAACCAATTTTCTGCAAACAATTGAGAGTTTCAAAAACAGCTTTTAAAAGGAGAGGCTCACCCCGTGATCTTGGCAGAGAACATTTTGTAATAGGGACATTTGACAGACAGGGTACCATCTAAATATAGCACAGCCCTAACGCACTAAGCTCTCCACCGCTTTACAATTACCAGTAAATAGAAATCCAGTTTCCCCCTTCTCATCCAACACGAGGTAACAGGCATAATTAGACTGGTTTCACTCCAGTATCTTGCGCGGCACATTCAAAGCCAACCATCTCAAACCAGCTGTTTATCACCGCTCCTCGAGCCTGACAGCAAAACTGCACGTAAACGCATTTCCTCGCTAGCAAATACGTTCATTTTGGTTTTTCTGAGAGAGCCACGTCACACGGCCCTGCGAGGGAACCACCATCAGCAGCGACGCAGAGCTGAGTCACAGCAACCTTTCCACACCGCTCAGCAGCGGCCAGAACAGCACGTCTGACCACGGCTTCGCCCGGGCGTTTGAGAACGGGCAGCGGGATGGAGACGCGTGCTCGGGCCCCGTTACCAGATCTGGAACGGGTGACTATTCTGGGAAGCGATGAGAAGCTGCCTCTCCCACCTGCTGCTCACACACGCCCAAGAAATGCGCGTGATCAATATTTTTCTCCATTAGTGCAACATCCAAATCAATGGCTTTCGATCTTGCTCAAAAAAGAAGGTTTTAAACTGCTGTGCAGGATGGCTTAGTCCAGAGATCAGCAGTAAGGGTAAAAGCTAAAACCTGCCTAGCCCAAAATGACTCAAACATTAGTAATTTACACACCGTAAGATGGGATCTCATAGAAACTGTGGAGATCAGCAAAAACTTGAGGTTTTGAGGTGCTTTATCTTAAAACTAAACCGTTTCACAAATATATCTGAATTATCTGATTTGAAGATCACTGCGTAACAAAGATAAGAGGGCTGGAGCACCTCTCCTGTGAGGACAGGCTGGGAGAGCTGGGGCTGTTCAGCCTGGAGAAGAGGAGGCTCCGGGGAGACCTGAGAGCGGCTCCCAGTGCCCAAAGGGGGCTGCAGGAAAGGTGGGGAGAGGCTGTTCAGCAGGGCCTGGTGTGACAGGACGAGGGGTGATGGTTTTAAAATAGAGGGAGGTAGATTTAGACTGGATATTAGGAAAAAATTTTTCACGATGAGAGTTGTAGATCACTGTCCCAGGTTGCCCAGAGAGGTGGTGGAAGCCCCATCCCTGGAAACACTCAAGGCCAGGCTGGAGGAGGCTCTGAGCAACCTGATCTGGTTGGAGATGTCCCTGCTCCTGGCAGGGAGGTTGGACTGGGTGGGCTTTGAAGGTCCCTTCCAACCCAAACCATTCTATGATTCTATCTTACAATTTTTCTTATTTACGACTTGGTCTGTCTGAAAGGACAAAGACCAAAGCAGACCCTATAGAAAACAGCCTGGAGAAAGAAAAGGATTGTGCTCATATATGTTAGAGAAACTCCATAGATGTTAGAGAAACTCCATAGATTTAACAAATCAATTTGTAACAGCAAATCAGCACTTCCAGAAATTTAAATAATCTGTATTTCTTTTCTATTCCTTAGTTGGCCTCTTCAACAAAGTTACAAGAAATAAGGCAAATTTTTCAAAAACCTCCTTTCCCAACACATGCAGTAAAGGCTTTTTCTAGAAACCATATTTGTATAAAAGGCCTTTGCTATTGTAAACTTCCATCCCCCGAGTCTGCAGCAGTCACTAACACCTGACAGAGGGCAGGCTTCTCAAAAAGCACCAGGCTGCAAGGAGATGTGCACGTGTCTGCCAGAACATTCATGTCAATGGATCAGGGAACTCATTCATAACTACAGCTGCTACAGCAGATAACGTTCCGGCAGACGTAGCCTTTTCCGTGGCTAGAGATTACGCAAGGCCATGACTTATAATCCACTCACCCAGAGGACAAAGAAATTAGCTAGCTTTCACATAGGTTAAAGCTTCCTTATTATGTTTTTTCTCTGTTACTTGTTCCAGTTGTGTTTAACGAGCAGGTGATATTAACTGCATATGAACTGAAGACCTGTAAAATCCACCCAGCTCGTTTCCAGTCCTACTACAAACTGTTCCTGCAGTTCCTGCAACACCGTGGCTGCAAACAGTTTCTCTCTTCCCGCCTTTTCCCTCCTCACCTCCTCTGTGGGGCTTTCAGTTTTCCAAGTTTGGAAAGCACTCTGAGTGAGAACTGCAGTCATTCAAGTGATAAAACAGACACCACTTAGAGAAAAATGTCAATTATTATCAAGCTGAGAAAATCCCTAAAACTGGGGTACGTGCTTAATCAAGACAGTTAACAGGACGGGACACCCTAGGGCATTACGTGGACTCACAGATTCATTTCTGGAAATGTCACCAGCTCTTGTCACAGTAGAGTGAGCCACAGAGCTGGGCTCCGGGAGACCCAGCTACACTTTCTAGATCCAGAATTCCATTTATCTAGGAAACCCCTCTTTTAATAAATATGGCCTTGCTATTTTTGCCTGCCCAATCTGTTTTTCAAAGCTATGCTGCCAGAACTTCACAAACAAGCAGCAATCTCTGTTCTACACTGTTTCTTATGTTTCTTTCTTTCTGTTTCTTTCACAAGAACAGGCTACCACTGGACTCGCACGTTCTCGCGCTGCTCTGTTGTGATGAGCACCAGGCACAAGGTTCAGCTCTGCTATTTTTACGGCTGCCAAGCTCTACTTCCTTCCAGCAAACTCTGATTCCATGCACTAAACTGCTACGTTCCAACACAAGGATCAGGGACACAGCACTATTTTATGAGATTGTACTGACTGTACGAGATGATTACTGTTCTCGTAATGCATGCTTCTGCAACTGAAAGTATGACTAATAAATGTTAATCCATATTATTTGTCCACAAATCGCAAAAGCAGACCTGACACACAGAGCTGTGCTCTAGTTTCTCTAGTCAATCTTCTTAACTCCTTTTTTTTTTTCTTCTTTTGGCTGTTTCACTGTCGGATCCCAGGTAGATTTTCATTCTCACAGTAAGTTGCTGACTAGTTCTGCAGTCGCTCTGACAGTGGAACAGGCCGACCGTATCCCAGTTTACGGTTCACGAGGGTATTACCGTGTTTGCACGTTCAGTGGCAAAACCCATGCAACGACTGAAAATTCCCACACTCAGGAGCAATCAGTGGATTAACACCATTTTTAATAGCTGCACACAACACATTTGAGGTTGTTCTGAGGGCAAAAGCTCCATGGGTACAAGCTAACAAGGGCTTGATAAAAAAAAAAAGTCTCCCTGCTACTTTTAGACCTGAGACTAAATGAGACATTCCTCAACTCTGGTCTCCTGTTGTAACCCCCTTCTCTGGAAAGCTGGACATCCTTCAACCCTCAGAACCACTGCTCCTTGGCCTCCCCTCCCACCAGGACAGACACATCCCAGAGGTCCATCTTAGCTGTGAGCTGCCCAAGTCTCTCCGGGGAACATGCGGTAGCAAAATCAGGATCATAGAATCATAGAATGGTTTGGGTTGGAAGGGACCTTCAAAGGTCATCCAGTCCAACCCCTCTGCAAGGAGCAGGGACATCTCCAACCAGATCAGGTTGCTGAGAGCCCCGGCCAACCTGGCCTGGAATGTTTCCAGGGATGGGGCATCCACCACCTCTCTGGGCAACCTGGGACAGTGTTCTACAACTCTCATTGTGAAAAATTTTTTCCTAGTATCTAATCTGAATCTACCCCCCTCTATTTTAAAACCATCACCCCTCGTCCTGTCACAACAGGCCCTACTGAACAGTCTCTCCCCATCTTTCTTGTAGGCCCCTTGAGGTACTGGGAGACCGCTATCAGGTCTCCCCGGAGCCTCCTCTTCTCCAGGCTGAACAGCCCCAGCTCTCTCAGCCTGGCCTCACAGGAGAGGTGCTCCAGCCCTGTTTGGCTCCGCAGCAGAGATCAGCCAACAGCCACTCTCATCTCAGAAAACTGCAGTTTTGATATTCAAGCTGCTAATCTGCCTCCCTCCGTGCTGCGGGCTGGATAAAGTCCCTCCTCACACAGCAACGTCACCTTCCTTTTCCCCAGGACAGACCAGGGCTGCACGGGGCGTGCTGCACTCCCTCTTTACCCTGGAGCACAGGGGGTTGGATTCAGCTCTCCTGAGCCGCCTAAATTACAAGGCCCAGCTTCTCTACACAGACACTGGTAAGAAACAGGCACTGGAAGGTGATTCAGCTCCTCAGGAAGCAGATGGAATCAGTCTGGGTTACAGAAGCTGAAATTTGGAAGTTTTTCAAAACTGGGAGGCTGTTCAGATGGCAAGGCTGTCCAAAAGCCAGGGACCCAAAGTTGTACTCACCTCGGCAAAAGGTGATCCGCAGGCTCTAGCCGGCTGTCATGCTGGAATCAGAGGGGACGTTGGGATCAGAAACCTGAAATCAGAGGGGCTTTCATCAGCAGCCTGGCCAAGTTCCCCCAAAACCAAGATACTGCAGTCACGTGGCTTCTACAGAAAATGTTAACTTTACCAAATTGGTCATTTCTGAACTCATCATTAGCTCTGGTTACGCTATTTATGAATAAAGTGGAAGAAAAAAATGGTGGTGGCTCCCCATTCCTTTACATTTTCCCACAGAAAAGTACTTAATTATGCTGCTTGCCTGGATATGGGTTAAATTAGCCAGTAATGAACTGATCCTCTACCTAAATTTACTTTCTGTTAAGCAATTCATTTAAAAATGAGGAGATCCTTTAGACAGCCGAAGCGGCCTTTATCAGCAGGCACCAATCCAGCATTTTTCCTGTAAAGAAAGAGCTCCTTATCCACACGCTCTTCTGGGATCTCCAAGCAGAACGCAGCAGTCCCAGCATCTGCTCCCAAGCTGAAGTTTTAGGGAGGCTGACTTGGCATTTATTAAACAGGAATTTACTTTCCAGAAGGAAGAAGAGTTTCTGACACCGGCTTTGGCAAGAAAAAGAGCCTGCACGGGTACGTGCTATCTCAGGTAGCTCCGCAAGTTTCCTCTCAGGAATTATTTGGCTGCTGAGTCAGCCTGTCGTCATGCAGCGACTTTGGTAACAGGGCTGCAACTTTGTGATGCAACTCTTAACCCAGCAGCACTGCTGCCTCCTGCTTGGCCCATATTCCTTCACGACCACAGCTTCTGGCCAAAGGGACAAAGACGGTGTTAACTGCTGTCCTGCGCTGAACTCTTACAGAAAATTCATTACGAAGGGTGAAGCGCTATTTACCTTTCTCTACACCCAAATTTTCTACTTATGGGTTTTCAGGTATTTCAAGTGGCATTAATAGCATGACTTTGGAACAATATTATACTCTGCTTTCTTCTAAACACTTGACTGCCTGTCACGGGCACGTGGAATGAGTTCAAGATGAGGTGGAGTGACAAACACATCCTAGCCTGCTCCCACCTGCGTGCTGGAGGCATCAGCTAATAAAGCCAGACACGATTCTTACTCCTCGTGACCTGCAAAGGCAGGCTGAATCGCCACCCAAAGAAATGTGGCAGTATCCTGATCAGAAAGCTCACAGCAGCTGGTTACGAAACCTCTCGGATCTGGAGAAGGCAAGACTGAGTGCGCCCAGATATGAAGGCACCTCAAAGAGTGAGGTAAGATCAGGTTTATGACTGAATCAGCTAAAGAGGGTTTCTCAGTTCTGATGGTTAAAAACGCTTTGGGGAAGGAAACAAAGATTACTGCTGTGTGTAGCTGGGGTGAGGCTACCTCTGGAGCACAGCAAAATACAGCGGGACATCGACTCCTTTTATCCTGACACACCCAACAAACTCGGCCACGTTCACGTGGATCTTAAATGATAAATTTCTGTTAGCACAGTTATGACCAGCGATGAGGCTTCCTATTTTTCAGGCTCTGTAATCTTCCCTTCTACTCAGAAAACTGTCACAAAGCCTTTCCAGAATAAAAAACAACCCACAACAAAACCCCAAACCCTCAGCCTCTTTCCCTGCTTGTGGGTACAACGCAATCTGCATCAAACAGCTCAAGTGTCTTGGCTAAATCTTGTTTCTCACCACCGTTGAGAAGTCCATAAATAACCATTGTGGTCCTTTCAGCTACAGCTTCTTCCAGGTAGACACCTGCAGCTTGACTGGGCCCGCTGAAGTCCACTCAACGTTAGACAGAATAACTACAAAATAGCAAGCTCTCAAAAAATAAAACCACGTGATGAAATCCTACCGGAAAGATCACACTTTTTAAGCCCAGATCAAACAGAAAACTAATCCCCTTCAACACCAGCAGCAAAAGACAGGACTGAAAGACATCAAAAAGCATTCCTTGTGCTGCAAATAAGCCTGTCCTGAAACAAACACCAGTGTAGCTAACTCAGCACACACCCATTTCCCTGAAAGCAGAACTGACTTTAACCTGCTCTTAATTGCTTTAAGATAAGCTGAAATAAGTCTGGATGCAGTCTTCTGCATAGGTTTAGTCTACACCAACTGCTCCATTTCAACCACAAGACCAGACCACAGAAGACCCTCTAACGTGGATGTTGTGGTAGAAAATAAAGGCAATTGTGCGAGCGTACGCAATCGCTTTGCAAAAGAGCTTGTTTTTAGTGACGTAAGTACATATCCATCTATTTATTTTAGTAAAAGGCGATGGTTTCTCTAAATAAACTTGCTCCACTGTAGTAAAGGCACGTGTAAATCCAGTCTGAAGAATAATAACTAACAACTCTTTACAAGAAGCTCTGCTTACAGACTAACCCACAGGTTTTGAGCCCAACAATTCACTGTTTTGATGCTTACTTCGCTGAAAATGCGTCTGTGCGCCGAGGCAGAAGTATTTATAGCCCTTAAATCCAGGTGACTGCGAGCACTGCAGTCTCACCGTCTGGGCACGGGGGCAAGCAAGGACACACCTCAAAAAGGAGAGCTGTGCCTTTCCGTTCATTCCCCAGACACAGCCTCCTTCCGATTAACAGTCCGTGATGGCTGCTAATGCCAGCAGGAAGGATCGTGACCTTGTGGTGAGGGAGGTACAGGGGTGAATTTTCTACCTTAAAGCCATAACCTGCTGCTAAAACAGGATTTGTGTTTGCAGCAACCCTGGCAAAGTAATTCCAAATACTCTCCCTACAGAGGTGTGTTCTCAGCCCCCCAGGTTCATGCCCAAGATCGTTAGCATTATTATTACCCCTTCCCTGAAAAAGCCTGAGGTCACTGAGAAGGCAGTACAGAAACAGCAGCAGCAAAGATGGGGAAAGTCGCAACAGAAAAAGGTGCCCATGAGCAGAGGCAGGCAGAGGTCTCACCTACCGCATCCATTTAGTGGGAAAACCTCTTAGAAACTCCTGCTCCCTTTCAAATCACAGTGGGAGCTGAAAGGAGGGAGGAAAGGGAAGGCAGACTCAAGCCTAAAAACATGCTTAGGAATAATAATGCACCAGCCTACAAGCCCAGAGCATGCGTAGGAGGGCAGCATGACCTACCAGCACCTTGAGAGGAGGCTGTTCCTGCTCGGGGGCGGTGGTCACAAGGAGCAGCCTCACCAGGAGCACTGGGCACAGTCCAGGCCCCCGAGGCCTTCTACACAGCACAGGGGAAAGGGGTAACGCGTCAGAGACGCAAGGATGCAGCGCTAACTCAAGGGACAACAGTCCCAGCCCCCTGCCAAACACAGACAAGAGCGTAGGAGAGGTCCCAAAGGCCCGTTCTCCAGGTAAACACGGGGCAGGGGGGTATCCCTGGGAGGGTACGCCCTCCCACAGCGTACACAAAGGCCCCGTTCCCACCTCCCCACACAGGAAGGGCAGCCCCTCCGGCCCCACAGGCCCCTCCAAAGCCCAGCGGAGTCCGCTGTGTCCCCTTGCCTCGCAGCCATCCTCCTCAGTGCCCGCAGGGGACACGGAAGGCCTCCCCCGAGCGCCCTCCCCCCTTCCCCTGAGCACACACGGCACCTCGGGCCCAGAGGCCGCCCTCAGGCCCAGAATGGGCCGGGAAGGCCCCTCAGGCTCACAGAGGGTCGGAACGGGCCCGCACAGCCCCCCGCAAGCCCCACGGGGGGCGGAAGGCCCCTCAGGCCATCCCAGGCCCCACGGAGGGCGCGGGAGGCCCCCAGCCCCCCCCCTCCCCGGCCTTTAGGCCCCACTCACCGCGTCCCCGCCGAGGCCGCTCCCTCAGGCGGGCGGAGGGCGGGAACCCGCCGCTAAGCCCCGCCCCGCCGCCGCCGCTCCCCGATTGGCTCCGCGCTCAGAGCCGGCTGGCCAATGAGAACCAGGGTAGGGAAAAGGGCGGGACACGCCGGGGGCGGGGCGGGGCGTACCGGGATGGGCGTGGCCCGGCGTGTTCCGG